>JANTOP010005895.1:0-33859 GCA_027564815.1 Symmerus nobilis
AAAAAAATAGGTTCAAAGAAAATACATTTTTACACGTAAAAATTAAGTTTCAAGCTTAGAGCTTTTCCTCCTTATAGTTCGGACAAGGTTTCTGCGAAAATTCCATATTTCAATTAAATGCAATGAATCTGATAAAAATTCAATTCCAAATTATATAAAATGTCAATTTAATTTTAAGCTTTCAATGAGCTTTCGCGACTTTCGAAGCTTTTTTTTGGGAAAATTTGAAATTTCGTTAAAGGATCGTTATTTCAATAGAAAACAATTTTAAAACGTTAAAAATAAGGTTCAGAAAATAAAGCTTCTAGAAGCTTTTAAGTTTTTGCAGAGTTTTTGTACGAAAAGTTTAGTTTTGGTATTTTTGTGTTTTTCCTCAACTAATTTATACATTTTCTGAGTCATTACATTTTTTGGATCCGAAGAAAATTATCGGGAAATCCGGAACAAATGTTGCGATATCCGATATTCAAATTTCTCGGTGTAAGCATTTACGAATTTTTTATTTTTCTTAGATAAATTTCAACTTTTCCGAAATATTTAATTTTTGTATTTTTACCTAACTATCAAAGCAACTTTCTGCGTTTTTACATTTTTTTCTGGTCGAAGAAAATATTCGGTAATAGTACTGACTATATAAAAAACACCTTATGAAGATGTTGACCGCACACCACTGTACTACAGTAACTGGTGACTACTTTCCTGGTTACTTATTCATTTTTTCTATTATGTAAAAATGTGCGGTGCACACCTTTAATATTTATTCTATATTTACATTGATTTTGTATATTTTCTAGTGAAACAATTTTAAAATGGAAATTTTCAAAAAATAAAAAAAAAATAGTAAAATATTTATTCCATTTTAAATTGTTTATTTTAAAGGTTGATCGATATCTGGTCGATCTGGCATGCGCGTGCAACTTAAAAATAGTTACACTCTACAATTAAATTGAGAAAATTTACATAATATTTAAATTTAATTAATTAAAGCTTATGGATGTATTTAGTAGCCCCTGTGGGAAATGGAAAAGGCAATGACTATTAATTAAAATCTGGTAATAAAAATCTTAATAGCTTATAGAGAATCGTGAAAATTTATCGTATAAATATATACTGGAATTTCATCTCCATATAAATTATCGGTCCATTTTCCGTTAAAAAATGTATCGACCTTTATTTCGATGAGAAGTCAGACATTTTATTGTATCCAAATCTGAACATAAAACCTAACGTTAGTGGGAAGAATAGTACCGCATTTAAGGAGATGATATATTCGCACAAAATAATTGCCAAAATTCTAAGATCGATAGAAATATGAGGCGTACATCTGGAACTGCTTAAATTGGGGAAATTGTAATTCTTAAATAATTATGTATACAAATCGGGATCAAATTAATAGTAAACATCTCGCAAATAATTACTTTCTCAAGTATCATCAGAAGATGTATTTACTAAAACAAAAAAAAATTACATACACCTAATCCCTGGTCTAGCAGCAGGGATTTGAACATAATTAACCAGGTTCAGATTCAGATTTACATATGAAAGGGTCGGGTGTACCTACATGCTTAATATATATATTTAGTCGGTTTGCCTGCCCTTTTTCATGCTGTAAAGGTTATAAATATAAAGCACGATTTATATGGCCTCTTATAGCTTCTGTTGAAAAATGTTAAACATACCATAAATATTAGGAAGAAAAAAAAATTGCCTGAAAATTGTAATAAACACTTGAAAAATGCATATTTTATTAATTCAATGCTATTTTAGAAGATGTTTATTTGTATACATAATTCTCATGCCCACGTATATACCCAGTTTAAACGCAGACGAAGTGGAAAAAAATCAAAAGAAAAATTAATTTCCATTGAAACGAGAGTAGAACCATATGATTATTTCCATACCCATTTTCATCCTTTTTCCGAAATAAAATAATTGAGGAATAAGTACGTCGAACGTATATTACAACCCATAAATATAAATATTAAATAATAATTATATTTACACCAAGTTTAGCAAAGTGTAAATTAAATTAGGAATTTATGAGCAATATGGTTTATTCAATATACCAAACCAATCATTAATTACGGACATGTTTTTAGCTGGTTGCATTATACGAATTTAAGTACTTACTGGAAAAAGGCATTTTCATTGCATTTTCCGGCTATATAATTCCAACGAATACATTCTTTTTTCTTCTTTAAAAATAAATTATTATGGCAGTTAAATGCAACCAATATTATGTTTTTACAGTCTGTAAAACATTGTTTTTATATTCATAGCAGAGATTTCGGGCTAACGACCTATCGATTTAAAACAATTCGTTCCAAAAATATATTTGTTGTCTAGACTGGTGAGTCTAGAGATAGAAACAATATCAATGAAATCACAGAAAATTTTTTTTTGATAAATCCAACGAATAATTAATTAATTATTAATTTAGACTCAAGGAAATTCTAGAATTTTTTTAGATTTTAACGATTATCGATCGCCTACCTAAGTTATCACCTATTTCAATGCATTTTCATGCATTGCATTTGAATGCATTTTTTAGAATAAGTTTGTTCTAAAATTTCTCAACTGAATCCTTAAAATTAATTTTGAATAATCAAATTTCCAGGAAATCACATGAATTCCAAAAAGTCCCAGAAAAAGGTTAGTTCCAACTGTACCTATTGTATTTCTAATAAATTAATTTGGATATATGACAGATAATCCGGGTATTATAAGTATATACCCAATACCACATCTAATACATTCCAATTCCAAATCGTATACCATCATCCATTAACAAATGTTCTTACGTTAATTTATAATGTTAATATTAGTTTTAATAATTTTCAAAGAATTAATGCCGCATATTTATTTATACATTTATTTTTGAAAGGTCGTGTCGTAGAGTTAGATATGTTCATTCCCTGAATCCCGTATATTCTTCTAACAGATACGACCTTTTTCTCATCAATGGTTGATTAATTTGTATTCTTTCAAAGATACGTATTTTTTTTATTATTATAATCTATCCACATAATGCTTTATTTAATCTATTCATGAATGACATAAAATACTGATGTTTTTCTAATAATAATTTGATCTATGCTCTGGTCTATGCAACATCTGCTACAATAAACTAATAAATGAATAAAACTATCATTTGGCTAATATTAAAGTTACTTTAAAAATAAAAACAGATAGTCCTGGTACGGGACGGGTTCCTATTATATGGTTCTGAATTATTTACTATAAACGGAGGTTTCCTGTTCAGATGGGATACATTAACATTGAACGCATTGTTATAATGAACAAATGTCTTTCTATATGTGATGCACTTTAATGATTATGCTGTGTAAATTAATATTACAAAATATAGTGACTAGGCGCCTATTTTGGGATATACATTTTAAAGACAAAATATGCATTAGAGGAGGATATCTGAGTTAAAATTATAAGAAAAATAGTTCGGTTCCAGAAAAATGTAATGATGCAGGAAGCTTATAAATTAGTTGAGGAAGAAAATATCAAAACTAAATTTTTCGCACAAAAGTTCTGTAAAAACTTAAAAGCTCCCAGAAAGCTTTATTTTCCGAACCATATTTTTAACGTTTTCAAATCGATTCAAATATTCATCCTATAACGAAATTACAAATTTTCCCAAAAAAAAGCTTTAAAAATATCGATAATATAATATGATAATATAATAATATGTTTTTATGTAATTTGGAATCGAATTTTTATCCGATTCATTAAATTTTTATATGAAATATGGAATTTTTGCAGAAATCTTCTCCAAACTATTAAAAGCGTAACGAGAGCTCGGTGGATGGAACTTAATTTCTTACTTCTACAAATATATTTTCTTTCCAGATAGGGGGCTTTCCCCTAATATATTCTGGATTATAATTTATAATAAGTTTGAAGTCATATTTTTAATGAATATTTTTACACGAAATACCTAAAACGACAGAAGTTCAAAATGTATGCGGGATATGGGCAGCTTATCCGTACTGTGCCCGTTCCCACATAGGAATTTAAAAAGTGACAAAAGTTACGCATAATTGAAATGTGAATGAGGATGGATTTAATTATCCAACTTAACTTAAGTGGTTTTCTATTTTCATACCAATCTCATTTTGACTTAACTAGACTATCGAATTTGTTTATAATTTAAAACATTTAATTTATTTAAATTATTTTTACCTAACACCTCAATCTAAATTGTATTTAAATTAAATAATAAATTCCATTCAAAAAATAATAACATAATTTTGTATAAGAATTTAGTCATTAAAAGTCAATCAATATTACCGAACAAACAATATTTTCTGTCGATATAAATTGAAAGTTAAATGGGTTTTTACGATGGGCCCTTCCTTTCGGTCTTAACACTATATTCATTATTAGATCGGATCGATGTTTGAATGGTAAATTACCGATAATTAAATATAAAATGGAATAATTTTTAATTCGATCCACCCTACTTGTATATCGCCTGGCATTTATCAGCTTAAAATCGATTTGTATTCAAATGGCATGTGAATAATTAACAGAAAAATTTCTTTCTATTCACAAAACCTACGGATTTACTTTTAGGGCCCAATTATGGCACGAGTATGCTTCATCGTTAAATTGTAATCTCTATTCGTAATCGTCTTTTCATTAAATTATCATATAATATTATGCGTTAGGTATTTAGGGATTATCGACAGAAAAGATAATGTAGGTTACCATAAAAATACATGGGTTCTAGGTAGGGTAGGGTACGGTTATGCATTCACCTTTTTTATTGACCATGACCGGTAACTGTAACATGACGACTAGAGATCATAATTATACCATAATTTTCCGGAAAATGTTATATTTGAAACATTCAAAATGGATTCAAATAGAGTTATAATTAGGGTGGGTCACCTAAGTCATATATTGTATTTTTAAAATCCCGTATAAAATTTAATAAAGTCGGAAAAGCTAGTCAAATGATGGGAACAGTCTGTAAAAACTCTTTAAAAGTTAGAAAACATTTTTCCGAATCGAAAAAGTCAAGGAAACGCAGAAAGAAGTTCGGAAATAGAAAAATTAGAAAAAAAATCATTACATCCGAAAATAGTCCTGAAATTATAGGACGAAGTCTGAAAGAATTAGAAAAATAAGTTAAGAAATTATTAGATCAGATAACTGTATCTGTAACTGCTAGATATTCTATTATGTATTTTAAAGAGACGCGATGTGAAAAAAAACTCTGTAAATGTCCTGAAAATATTATTTAAAATCGGAAAAAAATCAGGAACAGTGGGCAAAGTTCGTAAATGGGCAGGAAAAAGTCGGGAACTAAAGAAAATTTATATAAAATCGAATAAACTAGCAAAATGGTTAGATATATCGGGAAAAGATCTGGTAAATCCGGAAAATTCTATAAAGCATAAGAAATTTCAGAGAAAATCGGAAAACAACTAGGAAGGAGATCTGGAAAACCAAGAAAGAGTTAATAGAGTCGAGTAAATTCTCGTTTCAATTAAATTATAACCATTTTCCAAAAAGCCACCCATTTTTCTGTTATTTTTCCTTATTTACCCCCCTAAAATCAAGGGGTTCATTTTTTTAAAAAATTTGTATTACGATATCCTCACTGACACCTTAAGTTTAATTTTACATATTCACATTTTCCGATTTCTATAAATAAAAGAATTTCCCGGAAATTTCACAAAACTAACAGAAAATTTCAGCTAAAGTAAAAGCAATTTTAAAACGGATGATTTTTTTTAAAAAAAAATTTCTAAGTAAAAACTCCTCGTTTATTACTTAAAAATTATTTGCCATCATTTGATTAGAAAATTTTTGAAAAAAAATTGTCATTTAGAAAATTATGAACAAAACGATCGAACTTATTCGATTTCTTACAATTTGATTTTTTAGGGGATTTTAAAAATATAAATATGGAGCGAATCCTCTGATCTTAAGATATTGATAGATCACCCAAGTCACGCCCTAATTGAATCCATATCCAAATTTCCCAATTTTAAAATTTCCAGATACCCATTTTTCTGACGTTTTTTGCAATCAACCCCTTCAAAAATCAGGGGAACAATTTTTTAAGAAAGTTTCTTCTACAATTTCTTCACTATATCCTTAGCTTCAATTCCACATAATATAATTTTCTGAATCCTTAATAAAATGTCAGGGAAATGTTTGTTTTCCAATAAAATGTCAGGGAAACTCTATAAAATTGAAGGTCAGGGTTGTTTTTTTTTCATAAATTATAGTATAAATTCAAAAAATTCGGAAAATGTTAAAAACGGATACGGAACATATCGCGGTAAGATGGAAAGAGTACAGTAAAGAGAATTATTTGGCGAATTATTTTTAAACAAAATTTAACAATAAAATTGTTAAATTTGTTGTTGAATTATTTTTCTTCTAGATTTTATGTGAAATGGATTTAATACATTTTAAGATTTAATTTAGGATATTTACGTTATTTTTTATACCATATGTTCCTTCATAAATTTCACTCTTTTGAAGGATATTACAATCCTTCTGATAATATATTTTTATGACCGATTCATTTTCTTTCGGTTCTGTTTCAGGAGTCATAAATACAGAAGGGACCATAAAGCGATTTTATATACAAAGACGGATGATTATGTACGCTAAGTAGTTAATTGTAATATTTTGTACAAGAACAGAGTAATTAAACAGATTCAATTAGGCATCATCAACACGACACGTGCTGTATACCATCGTTCTCCGTACAAAATTTATTATTAATGGGAAATTACTCCTACCAGCCAACTAAATCATCTTCCAACCTTTTTTTTTTATATTAAAGGCAAGGAACACTGTACCCAATTTTATTTATTAATATATTTTATACTTCCAAATGAACTGTATAACTCGATATGGATTTTATTCTACGGGGTTTTAACGTACAGAGTCATAATTACTTTCGTTAAAAAATAAACACATTTATTTTTTGACGAGAATTATAATTATTATTTCTATAAATAGCCATTTCGGAATTATTATACATTTTGTATGCTTAAAATGGTAAAATACGATGATGGATTTAGTTGTTTTAATTTTATGTTTTAAAAATCTCAATATAAATTAACGATACGATGAAGAAACGGTGGCGTAAGACGTGTCTCTATAACAAAGAAAATGTTAAGAGTTTCATGTAACATATTATACCAGTAAAAATTTAGTACTTAAGATATTTGGAAAATTTTTAATTAATTTTGACATAAAATTAATGTAAAAATGCATTAAAAAAAATTTTAATTTATTGATCATTTATGATCAAGAATTATTCGCATATAGACAACAATGTAATAAAATCAAGTACGAGCTCAACTATTATAATTATCTGGTATAAACCTAATTTATGGTTATTACATTAATTTGTTTACATGTTTGCGTTTTTATATCGCCTTTTGCGATAATGTCAAAAAGCATAATAAATCATTGAAATGGTCATTGCCATGTTAATGACGGCTCTTCATGATGACAACTATATTATTATTATAGATATAAATATCATTTGGTTAGAATTTATAAGGCTAATTTAAGAGAGACGAACAACTTATTAGATTTTAATTCAATTAAAACTAATTATTTGTAAGAAAAAGAATGTTTAATAAATATAAATATTTCAACAGAAATCCCAGTAGTTTAGATAAAAATTGATGACAACAATTTGCGTTACTTAATGTAAAATTTATTAATTTTATTCAATCTGTCATCAAAATTAACGATTTAAAAAAAAAAAAAAATTACGCCTCTTATTAATAATTATCAGAACTTAATATGATCCCTCCTTAAGTAATTCTAATAAATAAATTCTAAATTGTCGACAAACATATTATTCATTTTAGTTTATTAAAACGATTCTCTGGAATTGATTTTAATTTATAAATTGGAATTGTAACGAATGGCTATTGTTTAAATTAAATTTATTTATACATACAGAAATCATCAAACTAATAATAATTTCATGTGAAATTTGTTAGTAAAATTTCAATCGAGTCGGTATATATGTTGGTTGTTCTGTTTAAAATATAAAAAAAAACAGAGACAGTCGTTTTTGCATATTAAAATTAATTTGCAACAATTTTCATACATATATACGAGTAATATACATTTTTCATGATATTCTTGTTTAAGCTGCATCTCATCTGCCAAACTAAATAATACAGGGTATTATCGTATTATCGATCTCGCTGAATTGCTGCCTGCTGACCTGTCTTACCGACCTTGAATCTTATTACCTTTGTTTTAATTTTTATGGAATAAGTTTTGGATAATTCTGGGATAATTTCGGAATTAATTGTTAATTATGCTCGAATACTGTCCCAGTAATTGCACGAAAACTCTCCCAAATGTTATGACAAAAAATGATCTCTGCATCTAAAAAATCTAGAAGTTTGATAAATATTGAATGGGGAGGCCGGACCTACTAATCACCCTGTCTACTGACTGAGTATACGACCATAATTCCGATGACATCACATCCTTTATTTAAACATATGAGGAGAACTGTAATAAATTCCTTTCGTTCAGCAAGATATACGAGTTTCCTCTGCATAAACATCTGCAGCATCAGTAGCTCAGATCATAATATATTACATCTCACCATGGGGATGTGGATAAAGAAATAATTAAATATTTTGGCAATGCAAATTTCAAGTTGTTTTTGCCATTATATTTATTATTGCATATTTCAATGGAGGATAAGATGAAAAACAAACGTTACGTGAATGTGTAATCCCATTCGAGATAATTATATTTTATTTTTTTTTACAAAACTAAATTAAAAATATTATTTCAGATTTTTAATAAATAATAAACAATAACAAAAAACCGAAAATTTCATTTTATTGTACAAAGTATGACAACGAATAAAATTGATTGTAATCAGGGGGAAAAGATATTTAGTTCATTCAACGAATTTATTCATCAAAATCAACAATTTATTTTTAAAAATATTAAAAAAATCAAATTTAATTTAGAAAATATTTTTTGTAAATCCAACAAATATTATATGTTAATACTACAATTATTTTGACTGTATTTTAATTTAAGAAAATTCAGGGTTGACTAACTCTGATATTCTGAGACGTAAAAGTCGCATGAGATCATGTTAATTTATTTTATGATATTATTTAATAAATGTAATGTTTAAGAATTATTCTTGGTAATAATTTTATTAATAATTCAAAGTATATGTTTTTTTCTATCTACAAATCGAATTTTAATCGTATTTTAAAAATATATGTTGGAAGCGGACCCTATCATCTTAAGGTACTGATTGATCGCCTAAATCATCTGCTATTTGAATCCATTTTGAAATTTTAAAATATTAAATTATTCGGGAATTTGTATGCCTTTTCCTAAAAAGTACCTATTTAACTGGCGTTTTTTTAATCAGTCCCTATAACATCAGTGGGTTAATTTTTTAGGAAAATTGGTTCTACAATTTCCTTATTGTACCCTATAGTTCAATTTCCCTTAAATCAAAATTTCCACATTCCTAACAAATTTTTCCCGGAAATTTAAGTTTTATAGAAGAACCCTCTAAAATCGTAGTTTTGGGTCGATTTTTTTTCCAAACAAAAAAAATCCGAGTTTTCAAAAAAAAATTGGCGTTTCAAAAAATTCTGTCCAAGAAAATTATGAATTTGAATTATGAATTATGAAAATTATGAAGTCGATTTTTGAGGGACTTTATGGTCCAGACTTTATGGTCATAATAGACTACCCAAATCGCCTCCTATCTTAATCCATTTTGAATTTTCAAAATATTCAATTTGCTGGAAAATTATACATACATTTTTTTTTAATAAATATCGATTTAGAAATTCGATCTCCCGAAATAACCCCCAAAATTCAGGAGTTGGATTGTTTTTTAATTCTGAGAAGTTGATTGGTTCATTATTTATCTGTGAACAATTTTGAGTCATTAAATTTTCCATGCTTCGAAGAAAATTTATCTAAATTTTCATATTTCTATAAAATGGGCCGTAAATTAATGGGCTACATTCAAGAAGAGTTTCTTATTGGTTAATATTCGAATTTTGGCGTAATTTTAAAAAACTTAACTTATGCGATAAACCCTTTAAGGTTTTTATGTCATCAGCTCTTGAAATTTGAAATTTAAACATTTCCCTCAAAATTTAACCCATATTTTTGAAGTTAAAAATTTCGAAGAATTTGCGGAGACAATTTTTTGATAAATTTTTTTTTTTTGAAATAGAAAAATTGAGCGATGGCAAATTACTCCCGATTGTCCGATGAATTAAATAATTAAAAAATTTCTAAACAATATATGGCAACCGACAACTTTGTGCCTGTTAATGGAAAATGTAACCATAATTTTACCAAATAATTTGCGAATATTCTGATAATGTTTCAATTTTTTTAGAAATATAAGAGCAACATTGTTTTCTGTCGACAAAATATTACAGTTAATTTGAAGCTGAAAAGCCTGCTTGTAGAATATGCTACTTGTATTAATATAAAATTATACTCGGTTTTAATGTAACATTTTCTTGACCTAAATACTTTGCCATTACTTAATTGCCGATAATTTTTTTTTTATTTGTAATTAGAGTAATTTCCTTGGGAAAAACATGAAAATCATAAATAAACATATTTTTTACCAGACTGTATGTAGTGTAGGTAGATTAGAGACCCATATAATCAACCTTACTATACCAAGAATCTATTCTTGGACATTATAATATAGAGATGATCTTAATGATGACCTACTTTACACCCAGTTTATTTTTCTTTATAATGTTTTTTTTCCGTTGGCCATTTTCATTTATTTCGCCACCAAATTAATCGTAATTTTATGGCGTTTAATTAGAGCTTAACTAATCCTATCATTCAGTAGACAATTCGGTCACATATAATTTTAATTAATTATTTAAATATTAATCGGTGTACGATCAAATCACACATAAGTTAGCTCATCATTTCCGGGAAATTCTTTTAAGGAATCTAATTATGCGAAAATAATCCTAAACGTCCAGTGAAGAAATTATAAAAGACAATTTTTTTTAAAATTAACCCCCTGATTTTATGCGGGTCGATAAATTAGTAAAGCAGAAAAATGGGTACTTTAAAGGGAAAAGCCTATAATTTTCCGAAAAATTTAATCGATTTTGCCTAATGAACAGCTCAAATTTCCAAAAAAATTCTTTCTATTAGAAAATCGGGAAATCTAATGATGTGAATTTAATCTTAAGGGTACAGGGAGGAAATTGTAGAACAAACTAGCTAACTTTATAAGCTGTGCAGGGAAAATAGTTTCAGCTATTTTTGAGAGTCTTGACATTTTTCAGATTTTCTGGATTTTCCAAGTTTTCTTCGAATTATAAAGATATTTCCCGATATTTTCGGAAATCTGAGCAGTTTGCCTGAATTTTACAGGTTTTTTCCGAATTTTCACCTTATTTTACCGGCCTTTATATTAAATTAGTTATTTGATTGATTTTTGTTTGAAAATAATTAGAAAATATTGTCTTTCTTCAGAACGGACCGAAATTAAACTTAAATTATTGGATTTCTGAAAAATGGATTTTTGACGTAATTTAAAAAAATAAAATTTTTAAATAACTGCTTAAGATTTTATTTTATTTGCTTCATTATTTCAATCCCTAAATGAATTCTAACTATTCAATTATAGTTATATAATTAATTTTAATTTACATTTTCTTGAAAAGTGAGAATTTAGTACTTTCGTCTCACTGAAATCCCCATCAAAATTCGGGGGTTGACTTTTTTTTAAATTTTAATAAATTACTTGGTTTTTTATAATTGGAAAATAAATTCCCATAATAACATTTCTTCCGTCCCGAAGAAAATTTCTCGAATATTCGAGTATTTGATCAGAGCATCATGATGATTTAATGAAGGGTTATTAAAATCTTAAAGATTACGATTTTGACGTAATTTTAAAATTATAACTTCTGTAATAACCTCCTAAGGTTTTGATATCATTTCATATATTAGTTGATTTTCTAACTGAATCCTAATTTTAATTCCGAAATTTAAAATTTCCCAGCTAATTTTAGACATTTTTTTAAAAACTGTCCAAAATTCGAGGGTTGATTTTTTTTTAATTTTGAGAAATTACTTTCTCCAATATTTATATGAGAACAATTAAATACTTTCCATTCATTTATATTCCAATAAATTGATTATATAGAAAATCATAATATAAGAAATGCATCTAAATTTTTTAATTCTCTTTTATGTCTAAATTAAAAAAATAAAAACAAAATTTAATACAAATTATACGATTCTTAAAATTTCTATATCAGCAACAAGGACTCGTAAATAAATTAATTAAAATCAATTAAATATTGATAAGAAATTATTATTTACATAATATGTATCCTCATGATTTAAAAGTTTAAATGTCAATTTTTTCCATTCTGAGAATTAAAATCAAGTCATTAAATTTTATTTAATTAAATTAATTCGAACTACACTGACTGTAGTACGGTTATTTAATAATTTATTTTCTTAATTCTATGTTAGCTACTTTGTTAAAAGTAATTAATTTCATAATTGTTTCTTATATTTAAAGGTAAATTTTCTAAATTGGAGATGGGTATGTCAAAAAAAATTGTTGCAGATATTTCTTATTACTTATACCGTTCCTGGTATCATGTTAGGGACTTATCAAGGTTTTATCACACCTCGGTGTAAATTAGATTATTTAAAAAAAAAATATCCTTATTTTAAAGGTTATTTGTTCAGCTGATCCATAACAGAATAAAATAAAATATAATAACAGGTATTTTTTATTTTATCTGAAAAGGTCATAATAATTGAACCAAATAAGGATATCCCACGTTAGGAAAGGGATACACTAAGAGAAATAAATTACACGTTCATTTATATACGACTCCTTTGTGTAAAAGTAAACCATTGTCGTGGAGATATAAATATTCGTATAGAATTGGATCATAAAATTTGATACGCTTCTTATATGGAATCCTCATTATTTTTTTATTACCAAATGTTTAAGAAAGGCCTCTTTTCGAAGTCTTTCACACATTTTATAATTTTTTTTTTTTTGGAATAAAATATCTTTTCTAGACATTGAAAACCAAAAACCTACATAAATTATGATGAATGTGACATACAATACGTGCGTTTGAATATGTCGTATACAGAATTCCGGCCTTATTATAAATGAAACTATATAGCGGTAGGATGTATAAAAAGGATAATGAAAGGAAATTAAATTAAAACGATCTACAATTTTACATATGAATAAAATTCTCTATTAAATAGAAATTAAGGTTAAGATGGTTCATGCTTAATTCCATCCCAACCATCTTATACCAATTAAGACATTTTAACACCGTATTAGCTTTCGCCTTAATAATTATGAAATTGGTGAAAAGAAAATATAGATGAAAAATGAAATGGGAAATCGATTATTTTCTACAACATTATCCACATATAAGACCATATAAGACATTATATAAATTATAGTCGGTAAATCAAACTCGATAATGATGATTTTATTTGACGCAATAGGTGGTCAAGAAATTGTATCTAAAAAAACGAATAGAAATAGGAATTAGGTATGCTTAATTCAATCTTAATGGATTAATAATTAACGCCTACACAAAATTGACAATATTTATAATTTATTTGACACTTTCTTTACCTATAATAAAGCCATCGGTGAAGGTATCACTCTAAACATACTTTTACTTTGATATTAATTTAAATATATAAAAAATATTAAGCTAAACTGGGCGTAGCTCATATCTGCTTCTTGTAAAGCTACTCAAACTATGGAGGTTTAATTTTAATGAAGATGCTAGTAGTTAGCAGTACAATCATCGGCCCTAAATTATTAGAAAATACTGATTTTTAGTCAGTATAATTTCATTTACTTTCATTTTTAATTTCATGGCAAATAGGCTTGATTTCAATCAATATTTTTCTCCGTCTACTCATGATTTAAGCCCCGTAATTCTCACTTTCTTTTTCAACATTCAGAAAAAAGGAAGAAAATTCTACCTACTAAAGGGTCAAAAATAAAAATCTGGATTTAGATTTTTTTTTAAACGAGTAAAATTATAATTCCCATATGGATCCACTTAAATGTTAAAATATAATTTAAATATAAACCGTCTGCTTTACCATACCTCACGAGAGGATTTCCGGTTGAATTTGTATGAATTTATGATAAAATAATAATAATAAAAAATAAAAAAAATAAAGAAAATAAATAAATATAATTTATTTATCTAGACACCTACCTATACTAGAAACAGATATTTTTTTTCTCTGTTTATCTTCAATTTAAACTATTTATTGATTTTAATGAGCTAATAAATGCCGGGTGCTAATATCGGTTAATTAAGGATAATGATGTAACAGATCAAATATTTGGAAACATTATAAATAATTTATATGTTATTTTATTGAACAATGATCGTAACTATTCAGAAAAAAATGTATTTCAGAATTTGGATAAAAGAGAGCAAGAACTGAACTAAACGATTTAAAATGAAAATTATGAATTTTTAAAAATCTCATAACTTGCTTAACTATTTTTTTTTCTCCAAATTACCAAAATCCATTTTTAATTTACCTTATCATGTATTCAGGAAAAAAATGTCAGCCAAATCGAACGATCAAATAAATAAATTTTTGATCAAAAAAAGAACGAACATTAACTAGAAAATGTTACAGAAAGTTATGGATTTTTTAAAACCTTATAACTCGTTCAGAAATTTTTTTTTTTTTCAAAATCCATAAATATGATTTTCATTTACCTCATCAAGAGTTCAAGAAAACAATTTCAGCCGAATCGAGCAAATATTTTAAAAGAAAATTTATTTATAAATGTTGATCAAAAGAGGAGTAGGAAATTAACCGTAGAATTAAAATGCAAATTATGAATTTTTAAAAAGCTCATAACTTGCTTAAATATTTTTTAACCCCAAATTCCTGAAATTAATTTTTATTTACCCTCTCAAGTATTCAGGGAAAAAATTTCAGCCAAATCGAGCGACATTTTTTAAAGATAAAATTTCATTAGTATATTAGGGATCAAAAAAGAGCGAACATTAGCTGAAAACTGTTACAAGAAATTTTGGATATTTTTACAACTCATAACACGTTCAGAAATTTTTTATTTCCAAAATCTTGAATTTACTTTGTAGTTTGCCTCATTAAGTATTCAGGAAAAAATGTCAGTCAAATCGAGAAATATTCATTCAAGAAAAAATATTATTTATAAATTATGTTCAAAAATGGAGCAAAAAATTTTATTGAAAACTGTTATATATAGAAAATCATGGATTTTTAAAACTTCATAACTCGTTCAGACATTTTTTATTTCCGAAATCCTGAAATTTGATTTTAATTTATCTCATCAGGCGTTCAAGAAAATAATTTCAGCCAAATCGAGTAAAATTATTTTAAGAAATAATTTTATTTGTAAATTTTGATTACAAAAGGAGCAAAAAAATGTTTCAATACAGATTGTTATAGAAAATCATGGATTTTTAAAAGCTCATAACTCGTTCAAAAATTGTTTATTTCCAAAATCATGAATTTACTTTGTAGTTTACCCCGATTAATTAATAAATTTCTTTAAAAAAAATGTTATTTAGAAATGTTGATCAACAAAAAAGTAGGAAATCAACCGAAGAATTTAAATTGCCATTTACAAGTATATCACATCCTGTTGCTGATAGGCTGATACATAGAGGAAAACTAATTATTAATAGGTTTTGAACGCATAGTTTGTCATAAATTAGAAAAGAGGACTTCAAATATTCGGATGATCGTGTAATCTCAAGTATACTACTACCTTTCCTGAATCTTACAACTCTCCCACCAATTTTATTTCTATTTTCCTAATTTTAATCAGTTTGCTCCAACTTTTCTTGTGAACCCGAGTTTTTTTTCGATTTTCTGCTAACTTTATTAACTTTGCTAAATTTCGCGTCTTTTTCTGACTGTTTCCCAGCATTTTCGGAAATTTTTGGGATGTTTCCGAATTCAGATGATTTTTCTCGTCTATTCTAACATTTTTTTTAATTTCTGCGGCATTTCCGGGATTTTTGTTAATTTTTAACGACTTTTCCTATTTTTTCTAAATTTTCTCGTTTTTTCCAGATTCTCGAAATTAGATAAATCCGCCGTATTCCGAAAATTTGAGAGAAAATCAGAAAAACATAGGAAAAGTGAAAAAATAACCGAAAAATAAATAAAAAATTCACGAAAATGTCGACAAAAATCAAATTGAAAAAATTCTGTACAGAGAGAATAGCCAGAAAAAATTGAGGAAAGCTATGATATGCTAGCAAAATGTTTTTATGAAGATGGGAAAAGTCTGGAGAAGTCAGAAAAATACGGAAAAAGTCGATAGTAAATGTTGAGAGACATACCTAAAAAATTTGAGAAAAAAATTGGAAAAACTCGTCAAATAATAATTAAATATCCACATAAATTCATAAAAGAGTTGGAAAAATTCTAAGAGAGCCCAGAAAATATTAAATTTCGGCAAAAATTCGTAAAAAGTCGGAAAAAATCAGAATAATTACGGAAATTTTGGTATTAGTTGGAAAAAGATAATAAAATTCGGCATGTGGCTACACAGTCGGTGCAACTCATAGAAAATCAGAAGAGTCAGAAAATGACAAGAAAAATATTCTGGAACTTGGGAAAAGTCAGGAAGAAGTTAAGGAAAATCGAATAAATCAGATTCAGAATTATGAAATTATGTCGAATAAATAAAAATAAATTTAAATCGATTTTGTCATAATCGATTCTTAATAAATTTTTTTAAATATATTTTTTTTCTTATTTCGAAATCGTTTTACAATAATAATTTCTTATAAAATAATTTTAATTGATTCAAGAGGCGCCCAAAATTAAATAATATAATCAGAGAGTAAAAGAAGAAGAAAAAAACGGCGATTTGGCGCCGTATCATTCGTTTCGGTCTATTTTTATCAGTTTTTCATTTAAAAAAGAAAATATCCATTAAAATTAAATTTAAAAAATAAAAATAAAATAGTTTGTCTATTTAAATAGAAAAAATAATTCAATTTAATTTCAATTGATTTATGCTATTTAAGATAATTTATAATACATTTAAATATCAAGGTTTTTAATTAATTAAGATTAAATGAAATATAAAATTTCAAAAATAGAAGCAACCAATTAATTAGATAATCAAAGATTCAGTTAATTGTCTCTATAGCCACCCCATCCCATTATTATTACATTATCTCTTGATTGTTATTATATTACAGACATCCCTCAATTTATGTGATTTTTAATCCCTTAAACCAGATAACTTAAAGAAAATTCATAGATAACTGTGTGTCTAGGCCGAATATTTAATAGAGAAATAAAATTGATGTCGGATTCATTCAATAAAAATTTTATTTATTCAAAAAATGTTCATAATTTTCTTATCAAACAATAAACAAATAGTATTTCCGTTTGAGAATAATAATAAGAAAATGAAATAAAAATATTTTTATAGTTATACAGTAAAACCTTGTAGTAACGGACGGGGACAGTACGAATGTTGGATAGAATGAATCAAAGCTGTAAGTCTAATATTATAGCATCCAACTGTACTGGCCACTCAAATATTATCAATAGAAATTAAAAAAGAAAAAAATGACAGAGAGGCGCCAATAAAAATTGTCACAAACTTACAAAACAATCAAGAAAAAATTTGAACATTTCCTTTCCATTCTATGTTGTCTTAGGTGGATCTAATACGTAGTTTCTATTCAATTCAATGTAAATACAGGACAGCCTTAAAGTCCACATCCCCAACCTATAAATTAGAGCCACCCAATAAATAGTCAAGGACTTTCAAGCTATCCTGTATCTTAAATATTGATTGAAATTAAATTGGAAACAATAAGCACATAAATCGAATGGTTGACATGTTTTGAATATTAGATTATGCCTTTCGATTATTAATTCGAATGGCCGTCCGCCAGAGTAATTTTTCATAATTACGTGTAATTATTAACTACACCCAGGATATCCCAATATTTTAAAAATTCACCCAAATTTATGAAATTTTTCAATGATAAAACTCTCAAAATTTGTTCCCACTTGTCAACAGATTAAATATCCATGTTAAACATTTCATGAAATTCATGTTAAATGTTAGATTTTAAATTTTAGATAAATAATTGTCGTATTACAAAATACGAATTACGTAATTTTGTATTATTTAGTTGTATGCTCATTATAATTACATAATATAAAATGTGCAATGTGCATGGTAAATGATATATGTAATTTTACGGATGCATTTAACCAATGATTTCAATTCAAACCGCTATTTTATATTATTTATTATTTTCGAGATAAAAGTATTATTTTAATTGTAATTTATCTTTTGTACTCAATTAATACAATTTTTCCAGTAGCATGAACATGAAATTGAATGTTTTTTTTTTTGCAAATTATTGCGAAATTTTGACCATGTAAATGTCCGGAAAAAGTAGAAAAAGTTGATAAAAAGAAAAGTCTTGATAATTTTAGAAAATTCCTAAAATAGTCATGAAAAACAGGAAAAACTCAAAAGGCTGTTAAATATATTTTAAAAATCAGGGGAAAATCTGGCAAATAAGACACAAAACTCTTTAAAATTTCTAGGATAATTATAAAGCCTTATACAGAAAAAAACTTTCAGCCAAATCGAGTAAAGTATAATTTAGAAATTAATTGAATAATTAAATGAAAATTATCATTTTTTAAGAACTTATTACTTACTAGTCAAGAAATTTTTTTTTTCCAAAATCCTGGAAGTAGTATTTAGTTTACCTCATCCAGTATTCAGGAAAAAATTGTCAACCAAATCGAGCGAAATTTTATTTTAAAAAAAAATCGATTTAAAATTTTGATCCAAAAAGGAGTAAGAAAATTAACTGAAGAATTTTCAAAAGCTCATAACTCGTTTAGAAATTTTGTTTTTCCAAAATCCTGAAATAGTTATTTAGTTTACCTCATCAATTAATCAGGAAAACTAATCGATCGATCTATTTAAAAGTTTTGATCAAAAACCGGAAAACAAGAATTGAATATGAATTGAATATTGTTAGAGAAATCATAGATTTTCAATTTTTAATTGCCAGAAAATAAATAAGTCGCGACAAAATTCGGAAATGATTTGTGAAAAAATCCAGATATCTTCGAGAATATTTGTGATAAATTGCTCCCAGTTAAGGAATTAGCGGAGTATTAAATTTTTCCTGCTGGTCCATGTAGAATATATTCTCCGTAAAGCGAATAAATTATAATTCTGTAAAATATTTCTTAAAAACGGTATATCGATTTTATTGGCCCATGTTTCTTGGCTTATTTTAAGAATATCTGTCCAAAATTTAGTCTTCTTATAACTGCACTTTTACAAAATAGCCTTAAATGGGTAAAGAACGATTTTGGGCAGTTAGGATTGTAATTTAGGGGTAAATATAATAAATATGAAATTTATTTGCTTCGCAAATCGCCTCTCGCGATGGTGATGGCTATGACGTAAAACTAATTAATTAATTAATTAATTAAATTTTAAAACACTCTTAAAACTGGGTTGTTTTCATTTCCAAAATTTAATCTTAATCTACCAATCCATTTGGGAGATATCGTCCTTTGAAATCGATCTATAATCGGTAATTTTTCAATAAAGAATTGTCTTATAGCGTTTTATTAAAAATTCGACTTGAAGAAATTCGATAAAATCGGCCGATTTTTGATTATTTCGATTTTTTTTTAAAATCGATCATTTTAGAATTTATTTATTTTTTTTTTTTGAAAAAAAATCTATGTAAACCTTCGATTTTATAGATTTTCCCTGACAGTTGCCTGAGAATCTTAAATTTTCGCGAAATTCTATTAAGGGATCAGAAAATCTGATGATGTAAAATGAGAACTAAGGATATAACTAAGGAGTTGTAAAATAAACTTTCTCGAAAAATTATCCCCTGATTTTATAGAAGTCAATAGAGGGGTGCCAGCAGAAAAACGGCTACTTTTCAGGGAAACACATATAAATTTTCCGGAAGATTTTTAATTTGAGAATTTCAATATGTATTCAAATAGACGATAACTTGGGTTAACTAGAAATGCTATAAGATCATGGGGTTCCCTCGCAACTTATATTTTTAAAAACCCATCAAAAGTCGAATTGTACAAAAATCAATCAATCCCATGGATTTTAGTTTAAGATTTTTCTAAAAATGTTTCCCAAAATATTTAAATTCTTATAACGCAAAATTGTTTCTAATTAATTATGGAAGATAATTTCTTTAAAAAAATTTTAAAAATCAGCCTTTTGAGACCTTTTTCGATTTTTTAGAATATTTGCGGAAAATCGTGTTAATAAATCCGAAAATCTGATGATACAAAATTAATGCTGTTGGTATTTCAATCCAAATTGGATTGATTTTCAGTATTCAACCATATTTACTGGTATAATTCGAGACAGCGCTATAATAAAACGCCGTGTATATTAAGTGATTGGTGTATCTGTATAATATGTGGTCTTTTTCATCAATCAAACAAACATAAAATATGATTATGATTGATTTGATTGTTACCACTTATTATTATTAATAACAAAAAATTTGTTCAATTAAAGAGAAGATTTTGTTAGGGTTCAATGTCCATCAATTCCAATTGAAAATATACTCGAATAGACGGGTATTGGGTGGCTAAATGAAATTTGATTCGGTTGATTATATTCAATAAATAAATTCATATTTGTTGATTAAATAATATTTAATTAATTTCTTAATTAATATCTTTCTAGATAATCCTAAAGATTGGTCAGATCATGCGCTATGGTGGCCAGCAAAAAATTGTTGGCTCAGCAGGACACGATCCACCTTAGATCAGTATGGCGTACAAGCAGATTCCTTATTACATTTTACACCGATGCATAAAACATTACGAGTACAGGTGAGTCTGGTGGATCCAATCCAAATCAATAAATCACCAAATAAATCGATCTCCCGCTTGAAATTTGTAAACCTACGAACATACTCGTAGATATTATAAATTCGTCAATTTTATGAAAATTGTTTATTTAAATTATGATTTAAGAATTCTTTGGACTTTAAATAAAGAAAAAAAAATTTTATATAGATTTTATTTTAAGCCGATGTACATGGTCGATTACATCATCTTGCCAATTTGGAAAATTTATTATTCGCGAGCAAATTCATACGGTTGGTATGAGGCAACCTCTGTATGGATATCAAGTAGGTTTAAATTATTTATCGCTTTTTTCCATTTACTTCAATCCAATCAATTGATTTCGCATAAAGTCTGGGTATAGTGAAAGTATCTGTCAAATAGGTAGTATGATTCAAATTTTATTTTAATTTATCGAATTACCGACAAATCGAATTGTAAGAAATTTATAAAATTTTTCTGCCAGTATCGCGGAAAATTTATATTTCCGGGAAATTATATTAAGGAATGGGTAAAAATTATTATGTGGAATTAAACCTAAGGGTTCAGCGAAGAAATTGTAGAATAAACGTTTTTAAAAAACAACTCCTTGATTCTATGGGGGTAGGTACATCAAGAAAATAGTTATAATTTCCCGGAAAATTTATAATTTGAAAATATCTTGAACCTTGAAATAGAATAGATGAAATAGATTTAAAGAGGAGATATTTTGAGTCATCGATCAATATAATAAATTCAGGACACAACATATATTTTTAAAATTACACCAAATTATTCCTTAGTAATAAATGGAGAGATTTTATTAAAAATCATAAAAAATTTCAATTAATTTTAAAATAATCACGATATATTCAACTTCTTGTACTGTAAATAAACCGATTAATTTTAAACTTTCAATGAGCTTTCGAAATTTTTGAATCTTCGTATTGGGAAAATTTGAAATTTCGTTAATGAAACGTTAGCTCGATAGACAACAGACTTTCAAACGGAAAAAATTAAATTCGAAAGTTAGAGCTTTCGTTGTGCTTTTAATAATTTGGGTAAGCTTTCTACGAAAATTTCATATTTCATTTGAATTTAATGAATCGTATAATAATTCAATTCCAAATTATTTAAATTAGAACTTTAATTTTATGCTTTTAATGAGCTTTCGTGATTTTTGAACCTTTGTTTTGGGAAATTTGAAATTTCGATAAAGAAACGTTAGCTCGATAGACAACAGACTTTCAAACGGAAAAAATTAATTTCGAAAGTTAGAGCTTTCGTTGTGCTTTTAATAATTTTGATATGCTTTCTGCCATAATTCCATATTTCATTTAAATTTAATAAATGGGATGAAAGTACGATTCCAAATAGAATAAAATGACATTTTAATTGTAAGCTTTCAATGAGCTTTCGAGATATTTTAAGCTTTTTCTTGGGAAAATTTAAAATTTTGATAAAGGATCGTTACCTGGATAGAAAATAGATTTTAAAACGTAGAAAATAAGGTTAGGAAAAAAAGCTTTCTGCGAGCTTTTAAGTCTTTGCAAAGGTTTTCTACGAAAAGTTTAGTTTTGATATTTTCGTATTTTTCCTCAGCTAATTTATAAACTTCCTGCATCATTAGATTTTTTTGAATCCGAAGAAAGTTATCGGAAAATCGGGATCAAATGTCGCGATGTCCAATATTCAAATTTCTCGGTGCGAGCCTTTACGAATTTTTGATTTTCCTTAGAAAACTTCTTGGAAATATTTAATTTTTGTATTTTTACCTACTCACTGTCACTTTTGGTGCCGTAAATTAAATCAGAATTCACCGATAGATTTCGGAGATATCATTATTTATTACATTTGAAATAAATTCTTACGTCATAAAAGCGTCAAATTTCGATGTGTTTTAAAATCGTAACGGCGGCAGAGATTTTACTGAATAAATTTCGGTCTAACCAATAGATAATAGTCTATGTACTGTAAATTTTATCTAAATCCACCGATGGATTTCAGAGATATGATCATTCAAAATCGATACTTGCAGCGTAACTATTTGTTAATTAAATCCGCCAATATAATTATAAGAAGTTAAATTTAGACTGACCCTTTCATAAAGACTACTAAAGAGATACCCACAGTTCTTATATTTATTTTTAAAAAAAAATCCACGACTAAAGAATTATAAAGAATTACTTACTGGTAGGCATGAAGAAATACAAAATGATATTCTAGAAAATTACATACGAAAAAAGCTTCTAATATATAATCACAAATCACCAAATATGGTGATGGTGCGCCACCAACCAATATTATACAAACCTCGCCGTATCAATATAATAAATATCTTTATTTTTCCTTGCATATTATGAATATGTAAAACCGTAATTTATTTTATATGGTAGAAGGTAGCCCCGGTCGCGGTTAAATAACATTGGCAATGTCAAATTTAAAATTCCGATTAAAAATCGTAAGATTTTCGTATCAACTTTAAATAGAATATTTAAGTTTAAATAATTTTCTCGATTATTATCAGATAATTGAATTGAATAAAAAATATCCCACTTTCATTAACTGGATTTTTGGATATTTAAAAAACCCCATAAATCTAATTGAAATATTATTTTAAAATTAGATTTACCTTACCGTCAATAATTCATTCATATAAAATGAAAAATAAGTCAACCGATTTATTAAAACCTATTTAGTTTAATTGACCAATTCTTTTATAAATCCGACTGACCATTAAATTGGTGGGCTATGTGTTCATGTCTACTTAACATATTTTTTTTTATTATTTAATTTTACAGTCAATTAATTGAGATAATTAAATTTCCATGGCTCTTGTCAATTTGTTTTAATTATTTTCAAAATTAAATAGATATAGGCGATTGGAGGGATAAAAGTGGCGTAATCTCTATCGCACACTCTCTCTTTCGTTAAATTAAATTGAATTAAATTCCAATTTTAGTATGTATATATATGGAAAATTATTTTTAATAATTTATTTCATTTTAAAATATTATTTTGTAATAAATAAAAGAAAATACCGGAACCTTACAGCCCACGGTTTTATCGCATTTGTGGCAAAATGAAATTCCAATTACAATCTTATTAAAATATTATGATACAATAAATATGCTTAAATTAAATTAAATTAAATATTCAATTATTAAATAAACAACCTGTCAATAATCTTGACCAGATATGTTAATATGTTAATATATAGGTACCCATTTTTATTCAGTAATTTTATCCGTCCTTTAAGTAATTGTATTTTCTGTTAATTAATTTGTAACAAGGATACAGATGGGTCATCCTCACACTTAATTGTTTATTTAATTTTTAAAACTGAAGAATATGAGATCCTGGGGGTCAACTAATATCTGTTCCCAAACTATGATCTGTTAATACTTTAAGTTTAGTAATTGAAACAACAAGCTGTGTCAAACAAACAAATTGTTAAACATAAGCAAACCTTCAATTTTATTAAATTTTGAATGACCGTCTATCGGGAAAATTTAATTTCCTTAAAATTTTGAAAATAAATTTCAATACGTATAAAATTGTATCCCAAAGTTTAAGTTTTTATTGAGCTTTTAAGCTTTCGCAGACCATTTGTGGTGAACTTTCAGATTTGATTGACATAAAATTATTAGAATTCAATATAAATAAAATTGTATTCAAAACTTAAAGATTTCGTTGAGTTCATAAATTTATGACGAGCTTTTGTCGGAAAATTTTTAGTTTCGTTGCAGTTAATTTATTTACATGGAAAATAGGTGTCGATACGAATAAAATGATGTCCCAAACCCAAATCGTTTTTTGAGCTTTTAAACTTTCGTTAAGCTTTTGTACGAAAATTGTAGATTTGATTAAAATTTAATTATTGGGATAAAAATTAGGTTTGAAAACGCATAAAATTTGATTCTAAACTTACATTTTCGCTGAGCTTTAACTTTATGCCGAGCTTTTTTTTGTAACATATTGAGTTTCGTTGCAGTAAAAATTATTTGGATAAAAAATAGGTTACAATACGAATAAAATTACATCCCAATGTTGTTAGCTTTCGTTGAGCTTGAAAGCTTTTGTAGAGCTTTTGTAGGAAAGTTTGAGATTTGATTAAAATTTAATCATTCCGATTAAAATATATTAAAACGTATATATATATTATTCAAAACTTAAAGCTTATCTAGAAGTTTTTAAATTTATTCAGAGCTTCTGGATACAAGTTCCGGGTTTCACTTAAATCCAAATAAATTGGATTGAAAATGAATAAAATTAGTCGTTGCGGACAGTTAAATCGATTGCTCAATATCATAAAATTTAGGGGTCCCCACCCAACTTATATTTTTAAAATCTTAAAGAAAAAGCTTAAAATAATTTTGTATTTCCTTGCTCATTTTACCATGATCATTTTCTGCAAATATTTATTTCTATATTTTTAACTTGTATTTATATTAATGATATCAAATAAAAAAAATTGCTAACTCCTTTTCTGATAGTCCCTTTCCAAAAATATTCAATAATACACGGTGTTTCATTTTTGATACTCATAAAATGTAAAATCAAAAACTCTGCCTCCCTGCTATGCATGCATATATATCTGCTGAATACATGCAGTTATTAATGCAACATTAACCGCAATTGAGTAAAAATATTATTGAAAATTGCAATCAATTAATAAATTTATAATAAATAAAATATTCCTGACAGCCAATCTGCGAATATATCGTATTATTTAGTTGAATTGAATTGCACGAGAACCTGTTCTACGAATATATGAAAATTTAATTTTTTTCTTATAATAATTTTATTTATAATTATAATTTCATACCATTTTCATTTACAATATTGTTACATGACAGATAAAAAACTACCTACAAAAATCCATATCTAATAATCTTAAAAATACCTCCCGGCAAAATCGCGTGGACTAAATCAAAATCTTAATCAACCTACTCATACAATTCGATATCCGATAATCATTTCTATGAAACAATGGGGTTTTTTCAGTACGCGAACCGAGATTTTGAAATTTGAGGTTAATGATTTGAATGTAATATTTCTAAATTTATAATTTATAATCGATTGTAAATTAGTTATACGAAAAGGAACAGTGGCGGTTCAAGGTGTATACCGATAATTGAACCACCCTGTTGTTAATTTTTAATATTCATATTTATGTTACTCTCATCACAGGTTCTATAGCTGGCCCTGATATGCAATGGTTACGATCTACGATTTTTCTGCAGTATACCAGCATGTATGTGCAGTTTGTGGTTTCAAATGTTCGTCTTTTTTTCCCAATAATTACATGAAAAATAACGAACATTTATAACTTATAAATAGAAAATTATAAATAAATTAATAGTAAGAAATAAAAAATAAAAATAAATAAAAACAATTAGAAAATGTTGTTTGGTGTGGTGTTTTATTCAGATTTAAACACCCACGTATTTTTTATAATTTAGGATAGGAAAAAACCGTATAGAAAACAGCTTCCACACGATGAAGATTGATAGATTTTTACCATCAATTTTGGCAAAATCAAATTAATGTTAAGTTAAATAATACAAGATAATTCTAACGCCTTAACATTTCTCTAGATAGACAAACCCAGATTTTTAGATGTGCCTATATATTTTAATTATTTTAAAAATAATGTAAAAATAATCTCTGCGAATTAAAAATCTTTTATAAATTCAAAGAAACAGTAGACCTCAATATTAATTTTACGAGCTCGATATAAATTAGATAAAATAATATCCCCCGATGCCAGTTGGCACTGGCACACAAAAATTACAATTTAGATTCACTTTGAAGATGTGGATTTTTTCAAATTTTTTTTTAAGCAATTTAGTTTAGGAAAATTGATTATATTTATTTTCTGATAAAATTTTTTCGTTAATCGTGATATCAGTTTTGTATCTAAAAATTTTTATTAAGAAAATTTTGTCCAATTTGGCTGAACTTTTTATTCTTGATAGGAGATGAGCTTAATTATAAACCTAAATTTTGGTTCTCGAGATCAAAAATTATTTGAGTCAATTACAGGCTAAGCTTAGAAAAATTGATTTTTTTTTATACAATTTTTTGTTAATCGCTACATGAATTTTGAAATTTCGAAATTTTATTAAGAAAATTTTGTCCAATTTGGCTGAACTTTTTATTCTAGAAAGGAGATGAGCTTAATTATAATTCTTAATTTTAAGTCTCGAGATAAAAAATTATTTCAGCCAATTACGGGCTAAGTTCAAGAAAATTGATTACTTTCCGATACAATGTTATGTTAATCAATTTTTGATTTCGAAATTTTATTAAGAACAGTTTCCCCAATTTGACTGAATTTTTTATTCTCGATAGGAGATGTGCTTATTTAGATTCCTAAATTTTCGGTCTCGAGATAAAAAATTATTTGAACCAATTACGGTAAGTTTAGGAAAATTGATTACTTTCCGATACAATGTTTTATTAATCAATTTTTGTTTTCGAAATTTTATTAAGAAAACTTTGTCGAATTTAGCTCAATCTTTTTTCCTGGATAGCTGATAAGTTAAATTAAAAATTAATTTCAGGGTTTTGATATAAAAAATTATTTGAGCGAGTTATGAATTTGGGAAAATTGAGATGTAGGTATGTTACTTACAAAATGTATCCAAGTTAATCAATCAATTTAAAAAAAAAAACCCACGACCCAAATTCTTAAGATGTCTCTCAGAGACGTTATGTATCGATAAAAACATCTATAGGTTCTAAGCATCATTTAAGAACCCCCATTAGCAATTCTCAGAAGCGTGGAAAGTGCCACTGCTACTTGTCTAGTCCCCACCCCAGCGCTTTTCTCATCTAATGTATGAATAATTTCAAGAAGATTAAATCACTAAGTTGACCTCTTATTAAGTTAGCATGTGCAGACCACTCCTTTTTACCTAGGCTACAACCAGACTTCCGATGGTTCAGAAGCATGAAGTATAATAATAATAAAAATAGAGAAACCGATTTCGATAAACTTAAGAGTTTCTCTGACAAGGAGGACTTGACAACAATAGTACTATATTAGACCCATTATCCTACAGCCAAGGAGCGTTGAGGTTACTAGTTCAGACTATTAATTTTATAACAAAAATGAATCATTTAAAAATGTGACATCATTTTAGGCACTTAGAGATTCTGGTGTAAATTAGGTAGGTGCAACATTACATCCTAAAGATAGGAAGATATCCAATTTATATATAATGACGGTAGTAGTCCTATGCTCCCGGAAAAATATGATATAAAATGATGACCAAATATTAATTACCAAGATGGCAATTAATGCCAGGAAATGGAAAATCTGAGCAGATAAGCTAGGGTAAAATGACAAAAAAAATATTTAAGATTATTCCTACAATTAAATTTCTTGAGTGATAAAACCTAAAATGCGTTTCGCAGAATTTCACCAAAATTATACCAATCCAATTACTACTTTCGATAATATCATATTTACAATTACAGTTAATTTCACCGATGCGTTCGTGAAATATATGAGTCTCAACAAATCCTTACATTTAAGCTCAAAAAATCTTTACATATTCTGGCTACGAAAACTGTTGATTTCATAATTTATTTCCTAACTATGGAGGTTCTTCTATTAATTAAAATTAAAAACATTAAAGTTGGAAGATAGACCCCTGAATAGTACATTTGTTTGAAAGCGGTTCCCTAGATAAATACTATATATTTTTGGCTGGCTACGAAACCTGCCAATTAGGGACGTTCTTTTTAACTTAAAAATCAAAATCATACAAACCGAACGGGGGAATCCTGAGATAAGGAATTTTGTTTTGGATTCCCACCACCTCATACATTTTTATAGCTACATTTTCAATCTAAATTCGGAACCAGCGTTTATGGACCACAGAACCTGTCTATTTTATATTTTATATTTCGAATTTTTCCACGGAAATTAACTACTTTAAATTTAATTTCGTAATGAGGACTGTACAACTTTTATTTAAAATCAAAAATCGGAAAAGGGAGCCCTGAGATAGGAGATATTATTTCAATGAAGTTTCATTTACTATTAATTAAAATGAAAATTAGAACCATGAATTTCAGAGCTCAATTGTGGACTCTAGCAAATCTGAGAAATGTACACTCAGAGAAGCCTCCTCAAAGCTCCTCTCTTTGGCTCTTACTATTTCTCGATTATATTCGGTAAAAGTATTCCTCTATATCCCTGTAACTTCTAAATGATCAGAGGTATTTGGTCCACCAATATTTTAGTTCTATGTACTGTGAGGCAGTGCCACCAAGTAAATATACAATAAGGCAAAATGAATATGCCATCTTCTATATGGTCGCTTGGAATTCTGAACTCTCCATATTGAGTTCAAAGAGAAAATCATTTAACTGACTTATAATACCGAGATATCAAAGGCCCGGCCCAGACTTCTAGTAATTCTGGGGTTCTAAGTCAAAATATGAGATATTCTATAACGGTACTGCATCATTAGCCTAGCATTAATAGCATGCTGCATACCACACCACTGCATAGAGTTGAATGGAATATTAAATAAATCTTTCCCAATCCACCATTCATTTGGATGAGTGTAAATTTCATGGGAATTCTAATATAAAAATCGAAGATAAATTTTTATGAATGAAAGACGATTTTTTTTTTGTATTTCTTTATTTTACTATAAAATTAAAAAGTTGTTACGCCTACGCGCTGACACATCTTATATTTTATTGGTGTAACAATTTATTTAAATATTCTGCTTCTCGTTGCAGCTCCCCGATTTACGATACCTTGACTGTCGCGTCGATTATTCAGCAAACACCTTTCGGGCTGTAGTCGATTTATGTAAGGATTTGGGTATCCGTTATCCGGAAGAGTTGTCGCTATGCCAACCACTGGAACCAGGTCACTTAAAGAGAAATTATTCGGAATTTCCCAAACGGAAAATTCCGATCCATGAGCTGAATGGATATGGTAAGGATTATATTGAACCAGCTGCCGATACAAATTCCTTTATTCCGGTCCACTCAACACAAATACATGGCAGCAATGGTAGTTTGGATCATCCATCAAATGGTACGTTTAGCTGCGCACCGGTCCATCAAACGTCACCGTACAATCGACAATTCCATAGTACACCGATCAGTTCACCAACTGGGGTGAGCGAATTAAAATTTCCATAACCGAAATTCGATTTAATTTCTAATCCCTAATTTTTTACAGACCTGGCGTAGTCTTCACAATCGAACATTTAACGATTCATCGTCAAGCTTGGGTGATTGTACGGAAAATTTAGCGGCAAGTCCACGAGCGCCCAGTCCCGACGTTCGATCTCGCTTGATACGGCCGAAAAGTTTGGTGGAACGGGCCCGAATGAATGTCGCTTGGTTGGACTCGTCCCTATCAATTATGGAGCAAGGCATTCGAGATTTTGATACGCTCTGCTTACGCTTCAAATACTACACATTTTTCGATTTGAATCCGAAGTACGATCAGGTGCGAATCAATCAATTGTACGAGCAGGCACGTTGGCAAATTCTTAACGAAGAAATTGATTGTACGGAAGAGGAAATGTTAATGTTCGCCGCATTACAGGTGTGACCGATTTATTTTATTTTATTTAATTAATAAGAAAAAAATGTTAATTTTTAGCTCCAAGTTGCCCTGCAAGGCGACACAACACAACCGGATTCCGGTATCGATTCATCGAGCATGGAGAATGGGAACGATGATGATATTGATGCAGCGCTTAGTGAATTACAAATTACGTTACAAGGACCGAATGATTCCTCGAAAGGAAATGATATCACACAAATCCCAGAACTATCAGACTACTTAAGATATTTAAAGTGAGATGAAGAACGTTTCCTCTTCCTTCACATTTTTCATCTAAATTTCGATCTTCTTTTAGACCGAAAAAATTCACATTGAAAAGTTACAAAACGTATTGGTTCACGTACCGTGATTTACGGTTATTCCTCTACCGTAACAGTAACGAGGCGAGAATGGATGCTAGAAGTGGTGGTGGCAGTGAATCGGCACCACGAGTCGTTATCAATTTACGGGGATGTGAGGTAACGCCCGAAGTGAATCTTGCACAACGGAAATTTCATATAAAATTGGAGGTGCCACCAGAATATGGTCAGGGCGCTAATACGGAAATGTGGATTCGATGCGATAATGTACGTTCCAATTATAGATGCTTAGAATTAAGTTTACTCCTTTAACAAATTAATTTAAATATCGCCAATAAATAAATTATTACAACTAACACCAGACCGTAAAAGGTCTTTATTAGCATTAGGTTGATGAGTAATTGAGTATGGCGGTCGGTTTTTTTTTATTTAACTGGAGTCATACTTTCTTATATGACCTTACGGTATGCGTAGGGTATGCCTCCAAATTATAGACTTAAATTTTATGACAGATCAAGAGAAATTAGATCATAAAAGATGGACTCCCTGGTCACAGAGTTTAATTTGGGGAAATAAATTTAGTTGTTCTAAGTCAGAACCTTAATAGCTTTTTAAAAAAAAAATGGTCGAGTCAACAAATCCAACAAATGAATAATGGCAAAAAATCTAGATAATTGAAGGAAAAATCGGAAAATAGTCAGGAAAGTTGGGCAAACCTCTTATAATTCGGTTTGGAATAGTTCCGAGACAAATATCGTGAAACCCCCAAAATATTTTTTAAAAAATTGGGAAGTCGGAAAATAGTAAGAAATTTTGAGTAAAATCAGGAAAAGTCGTGAAAAGTCAGAATATAGTCGGGAAAAAGTTGGCAAAAAGATTGTTAAAATCAGACAAAATGAAGAGAAGTTCGGCAAGAGTTTTGGAAAATCGGAAACGAGTCGAACAAAATCAAAAAAACCAAAAAAATTCTATTATTACGACTTCTCCCGACTTTTTCCACCCTTTTTCCAACTACAATAATTTAAGCGAACCAAAAATGTAAAGTTACAACGGATATTTAAATTTTGCAGGAAGATCAATACGCAAAATGGATGGCCGCCTGTCGATTAGCTGCTAAAGGTCGATCATTAGCCGACAGCTCATACGATTCAGAAGTAGCGAGCATAAAATCATTTTTGAGTATGCAAAAACCAGCGCATGCCCCAACAATTAATATAAGACTTGATTCGGTTGATTCGAACGATTACATTGCACCGAGATTCCAAAAGAAATTGAAGCAGAAGGTAAGTCGGGAGTCGGTCAATCGCTTGGTATTTTATAAAAAAAAATTTTATTGACAGGCCGCTCAGCGAATACTAGAAGCCCATGCGAATGTGAAGGGTTTATCGTCGATGGAATCGAAATTAAAATTTATTGAGGGATGGCAAAGTTTACCGGAATATGGGGTTACATTATTTGTCATTAAATTTGATGGGCATAAAAAGGAGGAGCTGTTGGGCGTGGCGCATAATCGTATTATGAAAATGGATATTAATACTGGAGATCATTCGAAAACATGGCGATACAATACGATGAAGGTAAGATCGACAATTTTATTTTAGGAGATCGAAGCTAACCTTTCGGGTTTTTTTTAGGCTTGGAATGTAAATTGGGAAATTAAATGCATGATGATTCAATTCCAAAATGAGAACGTTGTCTTCTCTTGCATGTCATCCGATTGTAAAGTCGTACATGAATTTATTGGCGGCTATATATTTTTATCAATGCGATCGAAGGAGGCAAATCAAACATTAAACGAGGAGATGTTTCATAAATTAACCGGAGGTTGGGTGTAAAAATAATTTATAATAATTTTCTTTAATAAGAGAATTTATTTTTAATTGTTTAAATTTTTTCAAAAATTATTTATTTTTTAAATTTTTTATTTTGGGGAAAAATAGCGCGCGCGTAAAACTAATTAATTAATTTTAAAATTTTAATTCATTAAATATTGAATGTTAAAATATTAAAAATTAATTGAGATAATTGAGCTTTTTTATAATTTAAATTTTCAGCAATTTGTAAAAACGAATGAATTTTAACAAAATCAAAATTAATAATAAATAATAATGGCCTTTCTTATTCAAAGAAATTAATTAATTAATTAAATGTTAATTATTGTAATAACACATTTCAATTTGGAGATAAATTTTTTAAATATTTAACAAAAAAAATTATTTGACTTTTTAAAAGTCAATTTTTTTCTCCGTCAGTTAATTGTTAAAAAAGTCAAATAATTTATGTAGCAAATAAGGAATGTAATGTAATAAATGTTTTAATTTTATATTTTATTAGCTAAATTTAGTTTTTATTTTTAATTAATTAAAAAAAAATTTATTTTCATAAATTATGTATTCATAACAATGTAAAATGGTTTTAAATTTTTAATCAATTCATCTTATATTTTACTACATTAACATTTTGCTTATTGTTCATGTGGTTAAATTAAAAAAAAATATCCATCCATCGGTTATCAGTTATCACGATTCTTTAACGTGAATTAACCGATGGTTGAGTATTAATTTTTATATTGTAAACGAATTAAAATTAATTGTGTATTTTATGTAAATAATAATTAACTATTTTATTCAAGGATATAAATATACAAAAATATATTAATTTTATTGAATATTTAAATATATTATTAATTGTATATCATTTTATTATATACATTTATTAAATTGTAATTAAAAAAAAAAACAGGAACATTTTAAATAAAGAAAAAAATTAACACTTCTCGTTGAGTTATATTATCTTTTTTGGAATATTCAAACAGGCACTCCAAAGAATCCTAAACTCAATGTCCTAACTAAAACTCTTAGATAAAATAGACAAGATTCGTTCTATTAAAAATCTCCATACAAAATTATTTTGAAAATTGATGCCAGTTTTTCTTCATACATTTTATTATTTTTTTATAATCTGTTCCCTTGGTTTCGTCATTACT
>JANTOP010005896.1:0-16825 GCA_027564815.1 Symmerus nobilis
TTAAAATTTTAATTGTTGAGTGATGGTTTCATAGAGATAATGACATATCAACCTTAAGGGGTTACCTAACAAGTTACATTTTTAAAATTTTGTCAAAAATCGATTTTTAAAAAATGAAAATCTATTTGCAAAATCTACTAAATTATTTTTCGGACCGCTGTGCATTAATACGGATTTTCTTTGGGACTTGGAAAAACTAATCATGCAGAATTATTGCCAAATGAATAATGAACAAACGAATTAACAAAAATTTTGAACAAATTAACGCCTGAATTTTGGCGAAATTTTTAAATCGCCATTTTTTAATAAAATATTTGATTACTTCAAGCCGCAGAACTGTTGCTAAATAAATAATAAACAAACTAATTTCTCAAAATTAAAAAAAAGTCAGCCCTCGAATTTTGATGGGGTGTCAGTCAGCCGATTTTTTTAAATCGCAATTTTTTAAAAAAGTTCCTATTATTTCGTGGAAAATTTAAGATTTATAAATTTCAAATACGATCCATTTAGGAGATGGTTTAGCGTAGCTTATGACATAAAATACTTAAGGGGTCACCCTACAAGTAGTATTTTTAAAATTACATCAAAAATCAAGTTGAAACTGAAAAACTAATATTTTTATTTTTACTGCTCCGGAAGATCTACCTTCATCTAACCTAATTTTCTTCCATCCATTATTAACTCTAAATGTTAACTCAATTCGCAATTTTCCTTTATTCATAAACCATAATATTCTCCTAAACGCCTTCGAAAAAACATCCTTTTGATATGCTAATATCCATAAAATATAGATAGAAAATTTCGTTTGAATTGTCTATGCTACGCCGACATTTTATCAAACTAATACACAGATTTACCGAAGGGAAGTTGATTTTTTTTTTGGGGGAGGAAATTTCGGGTAGATGATGGGTACAATTGAGGTGTTATAATAAACAGACTTTAATATAACCATATATGGTAGTATATTCCTTTATTTCCATCGTTTTTACTCCACATTTTTTTCTCCTGTGTTACAAACAAATACCATTTGTAACAGAAAATAAAAATGGAGCAACAATAGAATGTGAAATGATGCGGTAAAATCTGCTGACGCTTATAAGCAAACACCCCCTCTACGGATGAAAAAATAAATGATAAAGATTTTTTTTTGTTCTCCGGAGGAGGATGCGTATTTATTTGGTCTGGATCACCAGTCTCATATCCCCATTTCTTGTATCCGGTATATCTTCCTTTCTATATATATGACCCACAAATGAGTTGCGAAATATTTGTTTATCAGAATGGGTTAAAGGGATTTGATGGTGGATTTAGGTGGATCGTAGCGTGTTAGGATCAGTTAATATTTATAGACAATAGATTTTTTTTTGTTTGGTTCGGTTCGGTTGTATTGGAAGAGGAATCACCAGAGATACCCTTCTCGTACCTTATACCAAATTCCATATGTTACACATGTCAATTAGGTTTTCTGATTTTTAGATTTCGCCTCCCCCCCAAAAAAAATCAACAAGAAAATGAAAAATCATCCGAGAAAAACAATAGGATAGACATTTTTTTTCCCCGGGTAAACAATTAATGAACATTGTGCTCGGAAAAATTCACCCCCATGGCCATGGTCATTAATTCCTCTTTCATTTTTGACCAAAATCCATAGTAATTTTGAATGAAAGTGATAGATTGTCTTTACATAACCCGCAATTGATAAGCCAATTAGGAACTCGGTTAGGATTTATCCATAAAGAGAGAAAGTCAATTATAAGCAGAAATTCTTAGAAGACGTTTATATTAGTTTTGTTGAATGACTTTTCTATGGAAACTATGGACTTTATTGCTTTTCTTTTCCAAGTCTTATTATATCAATTATCAGATGGATTTTCTTTGCTTATTAAAAGACAATGACTATCAAACAAGAAACAAATGTATATAATCATCTTAATGATGGCGATGGTTGTGTATTAAAATTTGAAGAAAAAAAATTTAACGAACCATAAATAGTGTTATCGCATCAGATAACATATTTATATGAGTCACTTAACACCCTAACGCTTGACGCTATTGTATGAGCTATTATAATGAAAATAACGGTAGAAAAGTATACTACTAACGTCAATTAATTTAAAATAAAAAAAATCGTAAGAAACCGAGACTTACTTATATAAAAGTACAATATTAGATTATTTCACATAATGGCCCTACGGTATGCGCCAAAATTTTTTCGAATGTTTGCGGACTTGTATGACTTATTTCTGTTTCTATCGCCTTTATAACGGATCGTAAAATATTTTCCTCGACTTTCCCTATTTTTTCTGACCTCGACCTGTCGGACTTTTTCGAATTTTCTCAACTTTTCCAAATTTTAATACATTTTGGTGGATTTTGTCAACCTAGACTAATTAAAAATCAATCTAGAATTAATATAAATTTTTATAAAATTTTTAATATTATTTCTGAATTTCTCTCGTCTTTTACACCCGGTTGAGCCCCCATTTTTGTAACGAATTTATCAACATCGGTATAAATACCAGGGGCGGGACTGGAGAGTAATATTGGGCGCATGTCAAAGCTGATTTAGCATACATAGCAGATTTTTTTATTCAAAAAATAATATTACACCGAAATTTTGTAAATTTGAAGAATAAAATTGATAAATTAAGACAAAAATGCATTTTCTTATCTCTAAAATTTAGTAAAAAAAATCCTACACTTCCCCAAATTCTACAATAAATTTGAATAAAATTTATGAATAAAATTCAGTCTGATATTGTGGTGACAATTTAATAGCTTAGAATCCGGAGAGAATTTGGACAATGTGCTGCAATTTATGCTCATCATTAAGAAATCTTAGAATGGAGATGCTCCGGAAGGAGGATGCGGGTTTCTGTGGGACCAACACACACATAATAATAAAAATAACGCTTTTAATAAATCTATAATCGTATTTTAGTTATTTTGAAAAATCTGTATTACAATTTATTTCTAAAAATTCTTTATCCATTTTTGAAGGAGTTGAACTTCAACAAACTGCTTATAATTTTAAAAACATCCGTAAGCCTGTTGAAGGGAGATTATTTTTGAAAACATTGTATGTATAAAATTAAAAATTGTTTGAAAAAAATTTTCAAATTTTCAAAATTTTTGGAAAAAAATTTTTCTTGAAAATATTTTCTCCCCAATTTGCATATCGGAGCAAATCCTTGAAATAACTTATTTGCAAAATTTTATTTCCGAATTTTTAAAAGAAATTTATTTTGCTTCAAACCATCGAAAATTTCTCGAATTTTTTGAATAATTTGGATGATTAATAATCAGTTTTTAATCAGAAAATAATTTTAAAAGCGAAATTAAAAAAAAAAATTATTTGGCGCCCAACGTGGGACCAAAATTAATATTGAAACAAATTATCATCTTCACCAGTATATTATTTTCAAAAATACAGTCCTTTTGTTATCCAGTATCTCAATATACTAACTGGATAAAATAAATGAACTGGTATATGAGATCTTATGAGAAAATATACAATGGGAAACCTTTAGGGACGGGAAGGTCCTTAAAGATGTTAGTTGATAAAATGATAGAATTAAAATGAAAATATATATTGACGCTAAAACATCGTGATATTCATATTAGATGAGATCACAATAGGGAAAATAATAAAATAAAAGTAACCGGGAGGGAACTGGGTATGTATGTGGAAAAGTTTATATTCCACATTGCCATTTTCTGGGTCGAAGATTTTGCGGAGGCATATAAATTTCAAAATTTTCTAAGGACATTTCTTCGGGTTGATTCCCATTAACCATCATGTTTAATATTACTGAAAAATTCATTCTAACCATTGTCTCTCCCAAACAAAAAAAAAAATTGTGTATACAAGAAATAGACCATTTACCAGCCTCCCCAGAAGATATCTTCCCAACCGACACGCATTTTATCGAACCAGAGCACGCGATAAAATACACTGTCTCTCCTGTTTATTATTTACTTAAAACAACTTTTCTATTTGTTTAGGACGTGTGGAAGGTCCTGGTCGTTGAAAAAATTCTCTGTTTAAGGGAAACTAGAAAAATCTAGTCATTTGTATGCATCCCATGAGCCAATAAATGGCAATGGTTTACGAATAGAAATCGTTTAACTATATTTTCTTCTATCTGGAACCAACAAAAAAATATTATTACATAAGAATGGTAGAAAAAGTTAATTATATTTGTGTTGGATTGTTTTTTGCATGGATCCTTTCTCAATATTAGTATAAATTACCAATTACATTTTATACGATCCCAATGACGCCAATTTTTGTTTGTGTCCCCAAATGAGAATCCTAGAACCCCAGACCCTTCATCAATGATTTTATTACCTCAAAACAAAAAAAAAATACTTGTATATTATTACAATATGGTACATAATGTGGTTAACCATGTGGTTATAGTGGAGGTGAAATTATTCCTACGGGATGGATACCCCAGGACACATAAAGGTTTTATTTTGATAAATTCGAAAATATTATTGAGTCAATTATTGATATGAGTGAGAAAATAGGATATAAATTATTCTTCACCCAAAATCGTTTCCTTTTAACTTATATAATCCGACTTGGAATATTATGTAATAAATTCATAGGAAATTGTTGGTATTTTTCTTTTGTAATTTATGCATTCACATATTTCATCGAACCACTCTAATCCTTTTGTTGGGTGGATTGGGAGTTTCTCGTTTTTTTGTCGGATAAGAAATAGCTTTACAAGACGGGATTCCGTACAAAAATGTAGGGTGCCCCAAGATTATTCAGGTTATCGGTATATTATCATTAAGTTTTTGGGGACATATCTGGATAAAGGGTTTGAGGGTATATGTGTTGGAAGATCTCCATGTGGAAGATGATTTTTCGTATTTAGATTATTAGCCGGAAAAATGATCAGTGAAATTGTAGATTTTCTGAAAAAGCTTTAAGAAAGTTCCAAAAGCTCATTGAAAGCTCTAATGAGTATATATACTTTCAATGGACTGAAATTTCGTGAAAGGGTCGATATCTGGATAGAAAATATATTATAAACTATAAAAAATTTAGTTCTAAAGTTAAAGCTTTCTTTGAGCTTACATTGGGTTGGGAAAGCTTTTCGCAAAAACGTTATATTTTACCCAAATTTAATGAATCGAATAAAAATTACATTCCAAATGATATAAAATGACATTTTAATTTTAAGCTTTCAATGAGCTTTCCAGATTTTTAAAGCTTTATTTAGGAAAATGTTGAAATTTCGTTGAAAGACCATTTTCTGGATGGAAAATTGGTTTCTTACACGTAAAAAATTAAGATCGAAACTTAGAGCTTTCGTTGGGCTTTTAATAGCCTAGTCAAGCTTTCTGCGAAAATTCCATAGGGAAAATTTGAAATTTCGTTAAAGAATTGTTATTTGGATAGAAAATAGATTTTAAAACGTTAAAAATAAGGTTCAGAAAATAAAGCTCTCTGGGAGCTTTTAATTTTTTTTAGAGCTTTTGTACGAAAAGTTTAGTTTCGATTTTTTGTATTTTTCTTCAAGTAATTTATAAACTTTCTGCGTCATTACATTTTTTGTATCCGAAGAAAATTATCGGGAAATCCGGATCAATTGTACCGGTGCCCGATATTCAAATTTCTCGGTGGGGGGCTTTACGAATTTTTGATATTTCTTAGATAAATTTCAACTTTTCTAAAATTTTTAATTTTTGTATATTTACCTAACTGCCAAAGCAACTTTCGGCGTATTTAATTTTTTTTTTGCGACTGAAGAAAAAGTTTGGCATTCTCTTTAATTCTTTATTCTCTTGAATAAAGCAAACGCCTATTATAAAATCTGTAACATTTTGTAAAGGGGTAACTGCCTAACGCCTACTATCTCTGCCCGACAGAATTTAATTTGAAGAAGGACATACAGAGCCCATAATCAAACGCATCGTAAAATTTTGAATCGAGAAATTCCCTTCTTTTAATTTAAAAGCTGAATTTTATTCAATTGCCCAAAATTCAGACAAATTATGATGAATTTCTTTTTTAAGATTTAGAGTCCAAAATTAAGGACATTTCCTAAAAATTAAAGGCATTTGGCAGCCTCGTTTAAAATTTAACTCCCATTTCTACTGATAAAATAAACAGTAAATTTGTCCAATAAATTATTTTCTCTTGCCTTGTAGAGTTTAAATTGAAATTTTTAAAATTTTTTAAATTTGTGAATTTTATCGAAATATTCAATATACATTTTTAATGATTTTTCAAAATTTTCATACATCATATACCCCGGATTATATCAAATGTTCCAATCCAATATCCGAAAAGTAGGATATCCTCGAACGAAAATTACCCAATTATTTGCAATAAACCCCTAAACTGATGGTCCAATTAAATCGCCAATTATACCAATTATTGCAAGCCTCAGTATGTGAGACATGATAAGACGGCTTATTGATTAATTTGGTATCAATAGCGATTTAGTTATTAGATATTAGATGTAGATTAGATAGAAATTATATTTAGAAATTAAAGTGTTAATTCAGAGAGATTTATGAATTCTAGAATTTAGGAATTTTTCTATATTTTAATACAATTCGATTTAAGATAAATTTAATCTTAAGCATAGTTTTAAGAGTAGATTTAAACAGAATGTTAATCAATAATATCTATAAAAATCAATCAAATCTATTTAAAAATTTATCCAATTTATTGAGTTAATTAAGAAAGCTTGATGATTTACGATTAGATAAGAGGAAATCTAGACTAAATTTCTAAAATTTTAAATAATTTTTCTAGAACAAATTCTTGGAATCATTAGGTTAAATTGTTGGATTAAAAATATGTAAACTTTCTGAATGACGTCCAATTCATTAATTGGAATTATCCTCCAGCCATCGATTTTTAAAGAATTTCTCCGAATTTCCGGGGAATTTCATTCCGTAATCGGAAAATCTAATTATGCGAAATGAAAGCTTCGGGAACAGTAAGGAAGCTGTAGAACAATCGTTCTTAGAAACTCAACCCCCTGATTTTATAGGGGTAGATGGGTCGATATAAGTTCGATATAATTTATTATTGCTGGAATGATCCAAAAATACACTGAAAATTGTAGTCATTAACTTCATGATAAAAAAAAAATATTTCTCCCAAAGGAACCTAATAATTAAATATTTAATAATTTATTTCATTATTTGGAAGGTTCTTCTTTCAAACAGGATCAATTTAGAAAAATCAGGAACATCCAATTTTGATTTGGGATGGATGTCCCCTTAAGTCTGTTTAATAAAAAACAATACTATTAAATGTCTTAAAAATATTTATTTTATTATATTTATATAATCATTAGATAATTTTAATAAAAATATTAAATATTATGGATGCCCATTTTATGCGAAATGACTTCTTTAATTTATTGATGATAGCTGGAGCAAGTTCCATGTTGATCCGTCTAAAATCTGTGAATTAGGGGCGGCTATAAACGATTTTAAATCAAGGAAAGGTTTCTTAAAATCAATACTCAAATTAAGGAAATTAATAATAATCAATCATTTATTTTCTTTAATTAATCAACTAAGGAATCGGAAAATTTTTGTTAAAAATTTATTTCCTCAAAAAAAAAAAATTTCTGAAAATCTAGAAATAAAAATGTCAAAAAAAGAAGTAATTTTCGGGAAAATTTTCTTCTAACATTTTCTAGCAAATTATTTTAAATTATCTAATTAGGAGAAATCGTTCGAACTAATTTATAAAGGAGAATTATCCCCGGAAAAATTTCCTGAATGCATAAATTTATTTTTACGGCTATTCTATTCGAATCACCCTGTTAGATCTGTCAGAAAAATAGTAACAGCCCAAAAGATTGAGGACCAAAAAAAAAAAAAAACCAACCAACATAAATAAGTAATATTTTTTTTTAATGGAGTCACTTCTCCAGCCGAGATGATGTAAAAATGGGATACAAAAAAAAAATATACGAAACGCAATGGAAAATAGATGAGTATCGGGGGTATACTGTGGGTTATGAATTTTATTTACCCAATTTTATTTTGAGATATATTTTCCATCAATCTTTCGTTTAAACCACTGTTCGTATTACCTTTACGTTACCGGATGCAAAATAGCGAGAATTTATTTAATGGCCGCCTCCTGCAAGATTTATTTACCCGACAAAAAATATGTCCTATATCGAAATGTCAAGGAAAAAATTGATTAACCCTGAAATGAAGGAGGAGGGGTGGTATTTTTTTTCAAGGGTTATTATTACAATTTATTACATACAAATAAACAAAATAAAAATTATTTATGACCTTCTCATATAATGTTGTACAAAATAAATTTATCCTGGCACCCAAAGTTGACTCGACTTATTAAGCCTTGTTTTCCAAGGGTGTGCAATCAAGTGAAATTGGATAAAATTGTTTTACAATAATTATTAACCGATTATTTATGCTTAAATTGATATATTTACCTTACAAGGTTTTTAATTACAATTGAATAAAAATAATCATCACGAACCTTAACGTCACGCTAAGCTCGAATTCAAGAGAAACCAAGCAAACCCTCAATGACCTCTAACATGCGAAGCTAACTTCTTTTTTCTCTCCTATATCAATCAGTCTGGATTTTTTTATATTAAGTCTGTTTTAATTTGTTGGCCAAATTATCTAAATAATTCCCTTGGGGCCGTCCGACCAACCGTCCGAAAAAAACCCCCGTAAAACTTTTTCCTCATAATTTCATTATGTGGATTGGTTTTTAATATGTCTCATATTTTAATAATTAATTTACTGAATATATAAATGGAAACTCTACCAATCCAACAAACCCTCCCATCCTTTTTTTTTTTTAAAAACTTTTTAAGTAGAACTGACATATATGTTCGAAAATTTGATGAAAAAGGACCCATTCCAAAATTCATAAGTTCCCGAGGATGGAAATGGAAAATCATTAGAGATTTTTCGGATTCAAATAAACATTTTGATATTGCATCCATAAGTTTAATGTATCTTGTATATAATATTTTTAAAAATGGAATGAAGCTGGGGGAGTCCATTTCAATATAAGATATACTTCCTAACAGTGGTGTGGAGTCTAAGGCGCAGAGAGAGAGACAAAATCGACGAAGCATTTTTTTTTTGGGAAAAGTTTGAAATTTCGTGAAAGGGCCGATATCTGGATAGGAAATATATTTTAAAACCAAAAAAATTAAGTTCGATACTTAAAGCTTTCTTTGAGCTTATATTGGACTGGATAAGCTTTTAGCGAAAATGTCAGATTATATCAATATTTAATAAATCGAATAAAAATTAGACTCCAAATGATAAAAAGTTACATTTAAATTTTAAGCTTTCAATGAGCTTTCGAGATTTCTAAAGATTCATTTTGGAAATACTTGAAATTTCGTTAAAGGGCTGGATCTGGATGGAAAATAGAGTTTTTATACGTATAAAATTAAGTTCGAAACTTAGAGCTTTCGTTGGGCTTTTAATAGTTTGGGAAAGCTTTCTGCGAAAATTTAACATTTCACTTTAATATAATGAATCGAATAAAAATTAGATTCAAAATGATATAAAATGACATTTTAATTTTGAGCTTTCAATGAGCTTTCGAGATTTTTGAAGCTTGATTTTGGGAAAAGTTGAAATTTCGTTAGAGGGCCATTATCTGCATGGAAAATAGAATTTTTACACGTAAAAAATTAAGTTCGAAACTTAAGAGCTTTCATTGAGCTTTTTATATTTTGTATAATCTTTAGCGAAAATTCCATATTTCATTTAAATTTAATAAATCGGAAAAAAATTCTATTCCAAATTATATAAAAATGACATTTTAATTTTAAGCTTTCAATGAGCTTTCCAGATTTTTTAAGCTTTTTTCTCCGAAAATTTCAAATTTCGTTAAAGAATCGTTATTTGGATAGAAAATAGATTTTAAAACGTAAAAAATATGGTTCGAAAATTAAAGCTTTCTGGGAGCTTTTAAGTTCTTGCAGAGCTTTTGTACGAAAAGTTTAGTTTTGATATTTTTGTATTTTCTCTCAACTAATTCATAAACTTTCTGCATCATTACATTTTTTTGGATCCGAAGAAAATTATCGGGAAATCCGGATGTCCGATATTTAAATTTCTAGGTGCAAGCCTTTACAAATTCCTAATTTTTATTAGATAAATTTCAATTTATTCGAAATATTAAATTTTTGTATATCTACCTAACTGTCAAAGCAACTTTCTGCGTTTGTAAATTTTTTACCGACCGAAAAAAATATTCGGCAAGCCACTGGTTCCTAACCACCCTCCCAAACAAAAATCAAAATCGCATAAAATTGAAAATTCATAGAATTTTATCCCCGTCTTTTTAAAAACGGAAATGTTCTGAAATGAATCGGAAAAAATGGGTTAATGTAATGTGTATATGGAATATCGGGAATGGTATAGAATTCATCCGGATGCAGGGAAAAAATATCTGATATAAAGAAATGGTGAAAATGCGCTCGCTATTCATGGAATAATTTTCCTCCACTTTTTCATCCATTTCTCTGACAAGCTTCAATAATCCGTGATTCTAATAAAAAGGTGTTTATGCAGAAAAAAACAACAGATTGATCTATTATTATACAAAACAGAGTGTGTATAATATCAGGAAAATATCAAGAATATATAAAGAAAATGTAAAGAAAATTCGCTTTTCTTGTAGAGTTTATGTAGATGAGATTCTTTTAATTCTTTTGATTGTTTGTCTGTGGATGGAAAATAAAAGGCGGATATATACGCTTTTCATTCCTATAGTTTTTCTTTATTGGAATTTCTTTCGTCAGATTTTCATCAAATATCTTATGAATTTCTAAGGTTGAAGAAAAAAAAATCATAACGAATAGCAATATTTTCTGTTCTTTTGTGAAAGGAAATGTGAGAGAAAATTTGCCTCAACATCTCAGATGGATTAAATGAAGATGATAAATATCTCGGGTTAAAAAGAACTTTAATAACAGCCGGACGAGAATAAGATTTTTAGAGAATTGAAATAAATCATAAAAAAGAAGGGTTTATGAAACCTTCGGTTTCTAGGGTTTTCAATTATTTTTAATCAAAAAGGACTTAAAAACAAAGAGATAGTTTTCACATGATTTGTACATAAAGATTGACTGACTGGAGCATTGATATTTAGAAGGTACAATTAGGATGCCTAAAACGGAGAAATTTTGATTATTAAATTAAATTTGAATTTTAATTATTTATTTACTGGCTTTCCTCGATTTTTTCAGAATTTTCTCGTCTATTTCATTCGTCTATCAAATAACCCTGATTCCTCCCAAGCATTGTCGCCATTTACCCTATCATTTCCTAGTCTTCCCACATTGATTAGAAATTACTGTAATGAAAATTTCATATTTTAAAAAAAATCTATCGATTGAAATATGAATTCCAAAATAGGTGCCTACATTTTTATTCAATATCCAATATTTACTTAAAAAAAAATCAGGAATGCTATGCAAGTCCTTAATAGTTTCGTAAGAAAGAACCATTCCTTCCATTCATTCAAATTACTTTCATGAGAAAGTTTTTGGTTCGTTGAGGACAAAAGCAAAAAAAAAAACTTAACTAAAAAGCAGAAAGTTTTATTCGAAATCTTACACAATTTATAACCCCACATATGCAATCCACATATCGGCAAGACAGCCATTGAAAATCGTCTGAAGCCAACCTCCCAATTTACTTACCGGAGTACGTGCTTGAGACGTAGACGATGACATTTTCTAGCATAACTTTGTACTTACACAGGATGAAAGGTTTATTACGGGAATCATTTTAAGCAAAAAGTCTCTATTAGTCTGAAAAGTTTCTGGTTGATACTTCTCTCATAACTTTTTAAATATACAACTTTAAACACATGAATCCTTGAAGTTGATTTATCGAAAGGAAATTGCATCGATTCGAATTTTTTTGAATTGTGGTGGACTTTTTTCTTCCACAATAATGAACATTTTATGAAAGAAAAAACAAACCCAACCAATAATCCATATTTTCTTGGTTGGAAGAGAGGGGCCGTAACCAGTGGCGTGCAGTCTAATGCTCAGAAAGTGCAGAGCACACAAATATCACTTAAATCACTAAAAATCACTGAAATTGAAGATTTTCCGAAAAAGCGTTAGGAAATTTCCAAAAGCTCATCGAAAGCTTTTAATAAAAAAAAATTACTTTCGGCAGAATCGAATCTCAATTTTCTCCCAATAATTAAATTTAAGAGAAATCCGAAATTATGGTTAAAATATTTCGAGCTTTCAATGAGCTTTTGAGATTTTTAAAACTTTATTTTGGAAAAAATTGACATTATTTGAATAGAAAAGAGATTTTTATACGTAAAAAATTAAGTTCCAAACTTGTAGCTTTCGTTGGGCGTTTAATAGTTTGGAAAAGCTTTCTGCGAAAATTCCTTTTTTCATTTCAATTTAATGAATCGAATAAAAATTCGATTCCAAATTATATAAAATGACATTTTAATTTGAAGCTTTCAATGAGCTTTTGAAATTGTTTAAGCTTTATTTTAGGAAAACTTGAAATTTCGTTAAAGAACAGTTATTTGTATAGTTTAAAACGAAAAAAATATGGTTCGGAAAATGAAGCTTTTTGGGAGCTTTTAAGTTTTCTCAGAGCTTTTGGACGAAATGTTTAGTTTTCATATTTTTGTATTTTTCCTCAACTAATTTATAAACTTCCTACATCATTAAATTTTTTTGGATCCGAAGAAAATTATCGGGAAATCCGGATCAAATGTCGTGATATTCGATTTTAACTTTTCCGAAATATTTAATTTCCACGCACGCTACTGAGGGCAACCAAGGGGAAAAAAATTACATTCGTTTGGCGAATGAATAAAAATCGACCAGATCATTATGTTGGGAATATAATATCGCCACATACATAAAGACAAACACGAGCCATTAAATAAATTGTATCCCATTTAGAATTATGGTTCTAGAATGGTTGGGATATTACATTTTAATGTACCTTAAGTATAATATAGCTTTGAAATAACCGCCGTTGTCTTCTATCATCGTTATAAACTCAGATCTTCTATCCGCTTTTAACCTCATCTCTTCGCCCCCGTCAATATACCAAGGCCCTCATCAAAAACTAACAAGATAAAATAACTCCAAAAAATGGCATCATCATGCTCATAATCATCCATTTCGACCCAATAAAGAAATGAAAGAAGTATAACAATGAAGAAAAAAAGACAAAAGACATCTGTGTATTAAAATATGGCTTTACAGGGTGGTATATCAATTTCGGTAAAATTTAAGGATTTATATTTTTTATGACAGTTCTATCCCACCTTTCCCAGAGAAAAACAATATATTTTGTTTCCTTTTTAATGGTTTTTTACGGGGGTAACATTAAGATCATTTTTTGGTTATATTACTTTCGTAAGGACGAGACAGCTCAATTGACAAAATTATGACCGTAAATGGTTGTTTTGTCAAAATATATACGATGATGGAAAAATAAAAAATAAAAGAAAATATTTGTTGAAAGGTAATACACCTCGAAAAGGAAACCGAAGATAAATGGGTACGCACACGTATCCCTATATTGAAGCTTTTATATTAAATTTATTTGCTAATAAAAAGAAAAGCAACTGAGGGTTGGAGGGTGGTAACAGGTGTACGACCGTTATCTCTTATACCAATAAAACAACGGTATTTTAAACGTTTCCTGACAAGGTGTTTTTGTTTTTTTTATTAACAATTTATTATGGAAATATCATATATTGATTAACCCCATCAACCAATCAATTAAAATTTTCAATTTATCAATCATTTTCACTGACCGATACCCCCATCCGTGTGTTGGGCGGGGTATTTGTTTTATATTATGCAAATAGATAACTAATAAATTGCGATTTTACCTGATAGTATTATTAATTATGTTTATGAACGGATGGGTGGAATATTCCATACCCATTCCCCCCATACCACTTTTCAATCATCCTATCTAATTATTAATAGCCTTTCAAATCAACCCTTCTAGAATATATAATCATTTTACTAAATAGATGGTTTATGTCGGTTCACAATATCAGTGGTTGTCAAAATGGTATTTTACCGTTACCGTATCGATTTAGACATTTTTTTTCTGAGAATTTTTCAAATTTTCAAACATTTTTAGAAATTGTTCAATTTTTTCAAAATTGATGAAATTTTTTAAATTTGATGAAATTTGTCATATTTCGATGAATTTTTTCAGATTTGTTGAAATTTTTCAAATTTGATGAAATTTTTCAAATTCGATGAAATTTTCCAATTTTTGTGGAATTTTTTAAATTTGATGAAATTTTTCAATTTTTGTGGAATTTTTTAATTTTGATGAAATTTTTCATATTTGATGAAATTTTTCAAATTTGACGAAATTTGACGAAATTTTTTAAATTTTATGAAATTTTTCAAATTTTATGAAGTTTTTCAAATTTTATAAATTTTTTTAAATTTGATGAAATTTACCAATTTCGATGTGAATATTCAATTTTATAAAATTGGCTTACTTTTCATTTAAATTTACTAATTTTAAAAAAATTTCTCGATTTAATAAAAATTCCCAATTGTCAATTTGAAAATTTTCAACAAGTTTTCCGATTTTTTGATGTTTAAAATTACACAATTCGAGAATAAGGGAACAACCAGTTTTGCAGATTCTAGAATTGTAATCTTGGGGATTTTTGGGCTCGATTTTCATTCCATTCTAGTTCGAAGGGGTTTTTGATTTTGATTTTTGCATTACTGAGCAGATTTTTCTCAGAACAAAAACCTGATATTGATTGCGATCTTAAAATAAAGTCTGGCAGAAAGAAGAATTCAGCGACCGAATATTTAATTAGGGTGTTGTTTTTTAAAAATTTAGATAATTTAGTTTGTTCATTTGATTATTTGAGACCAATTCTGTGTAATTGGATTTCCCATGTCCCTATGAAAATTCTTGGAAAATTTAACCCATAATTCCACAAGCAAAATCGAAGATTTTGCGAAGATTCTCATTTTTAAAAATAGATGTCTAACCCCTTACCAAAATTCGAGGTTAAATTTTTTTTTAAATTTTCAGAATTTAATTTATTCATTTGATTATTTGGCAACAATTCCGCGTAATTACATTTTCCATGTTCCGAAGAAAATTCTTGGAAAATTAAATTAACAATTACAAGTAAAATCGAAGATTTTGCGAACGGTTCTCATTTCTAAAAATTGATATCTCACCCCTTACCAAAATTCGGGGTTTAATTTTCAAAAAATTTTCAGAATTAAATTTATTCATTTGATTATTTGGCAACAATTCTGCGTACTTAGATTTTCCATGTTTCGAAGAAAATTCTTGGAAAATTAAATTAAATTATTAATTACAAGCAAAATCGAAGATTTTGCAAAAGGTTCTCATTTCTAAAATATCGATATTTCACCTCTGGCCAATAATCGGGGGTAGATTCTTTTAAAACTTAGGGAATTTAATTTGTTTAATTGATTATTTGAGAACAATTCTGCGTAATTAGATTTTCCATGTCACGAAGAAAATTCTCGGAAAATCAAATTATTTAATTTCAAGCAAAATTTTTGATTTTACAAAAGGTTTTCATTTCTAAAAATCGATATGTCACCCCTCACCAATTTGGGGGTAGATTATTTTTCAAATTTCCAGAATTTAATTTGATTATTTGATTATTTGAGAACAAATCTGCGTAATTAGATTTTCCATGTTCCAAAGAAAATTCTTGGAAAATCGAATTTTTTAATACAAGTAAAATCCCCGATTTTCCGAAATGTTTTCATTTCTCAAAAATCGACATTTCACCTCTGACCAATATTCAGGGGTTCATTTTCTTAAAATTTCGAGAATATTATTTCTTCATTTGATCATTTGAGAATAATTTCGGGTAATTAGATTTTTCCATTTCCCGAAGAAAATTCTTGAAATTACCATATTCGTAGAGGACAATTACAAGCAAAGGAGGTAAATCGACTGTAGCCACTATACGCGACTGAGTCGAACAAATTCTGGAAATTCCGGAGAAATTCAGAAAAATCGAATTTTCTGATATTTCGAGTATTTTCCAATTTCATATTTCGATCCATTTAGGGGATGATTCAATAGGACTAACAACATAAAAACCTTAAGCGGTTATCGAACAAGTTATATTTTTTAAATGACTTCAAAAATCAATTTTTTTAAATCTAAAAATGTTTCAAGGATATCTGTTCTTTTCTTGGCCTCGGATTGATTCCTATAAAAAATCGAAAAAAATCAGCAACCCTTTCTGAAGGTATTATTCTCCTGGCGCTTAAAGTTAGGGAACTTTAAGCCTCGTATTCTCCGCCAATTGGTAAAAGGTCGTGCACGAAGCATCTTAAAGCCGCTATATACCATTAGGAAATTGATATGCAAATTAACGCGACTAATCCAATTTAAATGCGAATAATCGTGTATTAATAAATATTAATATTAATTTAATAATAATTATAATTAATATTAATTAAAATTAAATAAATAAGACCTAATTAATAATACTCAATATCATAAGTACTCCATAAATTAATAATTAATTGATTATTAATTAACTATCATTTAATTAATGTATAAATAATTATTATAATTAATAATTAATTATTATTATTAATAATCAATAATTAATTAATTAATAATTATAAAATAGTAAATAATTAAAATTAATTATTAACAAATTAATTATTAATTAATAATTAACAAATTAATTATTAATTAATAATTTATTAATTTTTTATTAATTATTATTTTTTATTAATTAATTAATAATTAAAAATGTATGTAATGTTAATTTATA
>JANTOP010005907.1:0-16816 GCA_027564815.1 Symmerus nobilis
GACGAACCTCTGAAATTAAGATTTCGAAATATAATTTAATTTTGTTGGCTATTCATTGAAGCTTTATATTTATGCACGTACATTTTCTGAAAAATATTACTCAGATGAATTTAAATTCAGTTTGATTTACAAAATTTAATTCAAAATGCCCTTTAGAGAGGCGCCCGTGTGCGGTGAACAACCTCGCTCCTATAGAAGCGGCGGGACTGCTCCTCGACCTCCCCTTTTTGCATTTGCAAGAAATAAGTTTTAACAAGCTTTCCGGAGCTGGGTGCTCAAGTGTGGTAACAGGAATTACCCCATTCTTGCTGACTTGAAGTGCTCGGTTTACGTTACTTGTAATTATCTCTATCTGGTGTAGTGAATCTCTCCTCTTACATGCGATATTGAACCTCAATGGGTTAAAATCCCTTCTCTATCTATCCGTTTGTGATCCTTTCAAAATTTAGTTGCAACGATGATTCTTATATAAATTTTATCTCGTTGCAAAATGCGATCTCACCAGTTTTTTTATTTAATTTTTTTTTTGCCACCTTTCCTGCCCCGATCATGTCTCGCATTTCATATACATCATCTTCACTTACAAACCACCAACGCAATAATAATGCGATCAACATACAAGCGATCAACCATATATCGTATGTCGTATATCGTATTGTACATACATGTATGTATATCCATATTATTAGCGCTTCTGTGAATCCAACCATCAGACTCCAGCCAATTTAATTGTTTCACTGTACGAGATAGATCAGTTGAATTTTAAGTGTTGATCAGTCTATACACTGTAAAACCGGTCGGTAAAAAAACAATAAAATATTAATTCTCAGAGTTAATTTTTTTTTATTTTCAAAAATCAATTAAATAATTTAATTAGGTAATTTAATTTAATTAATATTGATTAAAGGAATTAAATTTAATAATTCTGCTTATTTGGTGTAGGTGAGAACGGTTTAATTAATTTATGATTTTATTTAATTTAATAATTAATTTAAAGAAAAGATAAATGAATTGGTTTAATATATTGATAATAAATTTAAATATTATCTCTACTAATTTTAAAACATTTATTTTTTATTTATTTTTTTGTTTTGTTTTCTCAGCGGAAAACAGAGTAAAATGATGTCACCTTTAAGACATTTAATAAAGAAGAAATAAAATTAAAGTAAATAAATTATAAACTAAAATATATACTCTCTCATATTAGTGATATAATGTTTATTGTTTGTCGTTTTTTCGATTAAATTTATATTATTTTTGGAAAGGTTGTTCCATAAAAGGATCGATTTTAATTCTGAAAATAAATAATTCCAAACTGTATGCCACCTTCAATAGTAAAAGTAAATTTATTTAATTAAATTCGAAAATAATTACGCGACTGGCGAATTGGGTGGTAGGTAAGTGGAAAGAAGGTGATTAAAAAAATTTGTTAAAAAATATATAGGGGGATTCAACAGTGAGCAACCTTTAATTTTATTAATTATTTCTAACATAGTTACGAGAATATTAGTAGTTCGTAACCATTTTACGGGAAATTACTGCATTTCGGTTACTTTAAGTTGCCGGTATTAATTACTGGTATTTATTAAATGACTTGGCAGCAATTCAAGTTATAAATTGGCAGCAATTTTTCAGTGTTATAATTTAAAATAAAATAATTAACACCTCTGCTCGAAGAGTTTGTTCAAATAAATGCAATTTTAAATTATGAGCAAAAAACTATGTGTGGTGATGATGCAATTTAATTTTTTTTTTAATTTGATTTAACTTAATATTATGTAATTATTTTTTTTTTTTGCTTTTATTCTCTTTTTAACATTTTGCTATTTACCATGACAATATATTATCAAGGTTGGTTTCATGTTTAAATGTAAACAGAAAATTTAAAAAAAATAAAAAATAATAATTTTGATTTCGGATATACCTACCGTGAAATATACTCGCTGGAAATTGGTTTTGTAGATCAGATATTTACTCAAGAAAAAGATTAATATTTTTCCGGCAAATAATTGTTGTAATTAAAGTTGATTGATTTATTATTGTCCAAAAATCGACTTAGGTGGGCAATCAATTATAATCCTTTAATCTATAATTTCAAGTATAACCGAATTTGGAATTCATATATATGACTCACCCCTACTATCTGGATGTTAAATAGCTAACAAATCTAAACTCCCTCCAAATTAGAAGCAGCTCAATTGATTTTGGAAGTGGAATGGAATCAATTTATCCACATCATGATTACGATCACTTTCTCTCTAATAATTAATTTTAATAATTTATTTATCATTTAAATATAATCTTAAGATTTATAAGATAAGATATTTGAATAAACTCATTGATATTTCCATAAATGGATTTGCTTAAAAATTTGTTGATAATTCTGTTTAATTCCATTGTTTTCAATTTTTTTTTTAAATCCCTCGGCACCGGGAAAAAAATATCAAATGTCTATTTTACTAGGCGTTATTTACCAGGCAGTAAATCAATTTGATTATCCTTTGTTTCAGAGGTGGGTAACCTACGGCCCGCGGGCTGCTTGCGGACCGATCAAACGATTCAATTGGCCCGCGGGACCATCTGGTAATTCGATTAATATTTTTGTGAAACGAACAAAGTTGTTTGTAATACTAAACATAAGAACTTACGAAACTTAAGAACTATGTTCTAAATATCAGTAAAATGCAAGTTTAAATTAAGAAAATTCAAGATTAGGTCAGTTATACCTTTCTTATTTCCATTTTATAATTAAAAATTGGAATATAATTAGAAATAAAATTTGGAATTGAAAAATCTCTGGCGATTTACAACCAGGCCAAGACTTCCCCCTGAATTTCTTAATTTTTCCGGTAATTTTCCGACTAATTTTCTCCTTAATTGGATTTTTCCCGAACTTTACTTTCCCTAATTTTACTGGCTTTCGGTAATTTTTTCAATTATTCTAAATTTGTAAATCGAATTTCTAAATTCCTGGCCGTCTCGTTGCTTTTTTATTTGGATTTTCTAGACTTTTTCCAACTATTTTGTCCTAACTTTTTGTCCTTTTTGTTACCGTATTACAAGTATTAGCCATTTTTTAGTCATATTCTGGCTTGTTTTGGCCAAAATTGGAAGATTTTCCCGTTTGGCAGAAATAGAGCACGAAATGAAACTCCAGAAACTCACCAAAAATTAGGATTAAGGGAATTGTGAGCTGTAAGATGGGCTGGGAGTGACTGGAAGGATTCAAATTATTGATTAAGATAATTGTATTCTTATTCTGATAATTGACTTCAATTTAAGATGAGTTTGTAGATGATTTCCCATCCCATTTCCAAGATATTTCTTGATTCACCAAACAAATCTTTCAATTTCAGGGTTTTTCTAAATTTTTATAATTTTCAAAATTTTATTTGCAGAAAATTTCGCGAAATTTCATTCATAAAATTCAATTGAATGACAAAATATCAATTTTCAAGAAAATAAAATATAATTCCAATGAATTTGGGAACAATTTAGTAGATAAACTGAATCCAGAAAATTCCAGTAAATTTTCCCCGAATTTTCAAAAATCTAAAAACGCAAAATTGTTCTTAAACAATTAATGAAGAAAGTAATTTCTCAGAATTCCAAAATAATCAACCCCTAAATTTTGACGGGTAATTGGCGCCGAACTTTGATTTCCTACTTATAGTTTTTTTCCGATCTTTCGCGACCCCTACTAACTTTACTCCATTTACTGAAGTTTGTCTGACATTTTCCCATCATTACTCATTTTTCCCACTTTCTCCCTAAATTTATTCCTGAATTTTCCGGAATAATTATTTTGATTTTGATCAAAATGTGGTAAATTTATAGTATCGATTCCTAGAATATTATCGTGTGGCCCTCCGAGATTTTTTCATTTTCGTGCGACCCTCTATACAGTGAAGGTTGCCCACCCCTGACTCTATTTGGATATTTTTCAAATTTTAAATTTTCCAAGAAAATATTACTATTTTTCAAAAAAGTTTAAAAATTTAGGGGGGCACCCAAAAAAAAAAACAGCGGATGAATTTTATGGAAAAGTTTGTTCCACAATTTCTTCATTTGATCCTTAGGTTAATTTCTACCCAACCAGATTTTCCCGTTACCAAATAAAATTTCTCGGAAATTTAAGTTTTCCATAAGATAGTCAGAAAAATGCCTTACTTCGATATTTTGGTAAGAAAAATGAAAAAAATTCAAAACGGTTAATTTTTTGAAAATTTTTTTTAAATAAAACCTCTTCGTAAATAACTTAGAAAATATTTCCCATCGTATAAGATTCCAAAATTTTTGAAATAAAAATGTTCGTCACAGATTCTTACGAAAATTTCGATCAAGTTAAATTTTAATGGGATTTTAAGCATATAAGTTGGTAGGTGACTCCCTGATCTAAAGGTAGACAACGTCGGTAAGGTCTCCGCGCCTATCCCGTGTTACATATAATTATGTATATGCTCAAATTTTAGAAAAGAAAATCTTAAATCTAAAACATAACGCTTGGTATCTTATTTTCAGTCTCCACCTTATTAAAAATTAGCGGGATGAGTCGAGCATATTTAAATCGATTTATATATTAGAATAAGCAATTTAATATAATAAAATACTCTAAGCGCGAGAATAAAAGTAAGAGTTAATACTCAATATCAGCAATTACCAAATTGCTCATTTTTACATCTAGACCAGGGGTGCACAGCGCCAAACACATAGGGTATTTTCATACTCCCATACAAAAATGAAAATAATTTAATTTGCGATTAAAAATGATTGAATTTAGATTCATAAAATCAAATCGCGTGGTGCTTAAAGCTAGGCCCTTTTCTTTATGGTTTCCATAGAGAGGAGCATTTCAGAGTAGAGAAAGGGATTTCGGTGTATTAATAGTAAAATTTCCAAATTTGTCGAGTAAATAAATTTAATGCATTGCTTGCCGTTTATTTGCCAAATATTTTTTTTTAATCAAAATCTTTGAAATGTTTAATAATAATTTCTTATCAAAGACACATGCAAATGAAAATTCGGGAAAAAATTCTAGCGAAGTAAGGAAAAGTCGGTGAAGGTCAGGGTTATTTCGTAAAATCAGTAAAATGTCTAGCAACTAGGATAGAGCCGTTAAAAATTTGTGAGAGTTATGAAAAATCATTACAAGTTAGGGACAATCAATTTAGAATAGGTAGGAGCGGTCTTAAAAGGGTCGTGTAAAATTGTAAACAGCTAGGAATGATCTTAAAGATAGGGAATACTCGGAAAAAATTGCTAAAATTCTAAAATATAATTGGAGAAATTTCGGAAAGTCGGAAAATAGTGAAAGAAATCTCCGACAGACCGGAGTATAACCGTGAAAAGTAAAGAAATCAGACAAAGTAGGGAAAAGTCACGTAAATTCGTTGAAAAATTTATAAAATTTCTGGGAAAATTGTAAATAGCCAGGAAAAATCGTAGAGAGAAATTCACTCGCTATTCATCAATAGTGGTCATTTTCTTTGTCTCAATTTTTACTGATTTTATTTCCTACTTTTATCTACTTTCTTCGATTTTCTCTGATTTTTCTTAGATTTTATTCGAATTTTCTCGAATTATCAGATTTTTCATCCATTTTCTGACCATTACCCGCATTTTATTGGATTTTTCTATTATTTTCTCTTCAATTTTCCCGACAAAATCTCAATTTTTAGATGTTTTGTGGAATTTTTCTGTCTCAATTTTTAAGATTTTTTGAAGTGAAACTTCTTTGCGGAGGGTTAACCAAAAATTGATGTAACGGAAGTTGGTTGGACGTTTGGCTTACCAGAGTTTAGAATTATTTATATGCCGAAAATAAATAGGAATGCATTCCATACCGAAAATAAATGTCGCTGCAGTGTGGAGACGCCAAATACTGAATTCAGCATTTGGCTTGCCAGTCGTTTCGAAATATTTCCATACCGAAAATAGATACAGAAGTCAGACATATCCAGACGTCAAAATTAGTTAAATTTGAGTAGGAAATGCAGGTGCAGTGTGCAGACGACAAATACTGAAGACAACATTTTTTTCTGTTACAGGGTGACCCAACATTTTATTTCTTACAGGGTGACGCAAAATTTGTTTTCTTAAAACGTGACCCAAAAATGTGTTTCTCTTACAGGGTGACCCAAAAACCATTTAGACCCAAAAAATTTCTCTCTCTTAGAGGGTGAACCAGAATTTTTTTACCAAAATCCATTTCGACCCAAAAGCGAAACACGAATTTAATTAAATTGTCCTAAAGAAGCTTGAGCAAGCAAACTGAGCAAGAAATTTGTATCAATTCCCCATTTTTTGACTTCGATAATGGCACTCAGCTTGAAGAATTAACTGCCAGTGTACCAGCTCGGTACAACCAGAATTTAGGTGCAATTGAAATTGAAAAATAGGTCCGCGGGCGTCGATCAAAATATTACAATCAGTCGAACAAAACCAAAACGCACGACCAGACATTCCAAATACTAATAGCATAGACCAAAATCTGTTGGCAATTTCTCGCCATTCCGCAACGCCGTATGGCAAATTTAATTTTAATTGCGCTTACTGGGCTTCTACTTCCGTAAAAATTAATCTTAATTTTAACCTGGCACTTCAAGCCTGTACTTCAATTTCAGTGCTCTCTATTCGTATTTAGACGAATTATTTGATGGTCGACCGATAATTTTCCCAATCAACCAATATCGTTGTATACACGAATTGATTTTGACCCCTTTCTGGCATTACCGATAATATTATATTGACCTCGATATTGACCTATAATAATTATGCAAGAAAAAATCATTTAACCCAAAAACAATTAAGACCAACGAACGAAATTTGTATAATTATGCAAATGAACAGAAATGATCGACCTTAAACGATTAGTGTCAAATAATATAGAGGAGTTTTTGTGTAGGTGGAAATTGATTTATTTAAATAAAGTTGATTTTACTTACACCAATGATGCAATCGAGATCTCTAACAAATAATCGAACCAAGTAATAGGCGTTTACATTAAGATTAAGATGGATTTTTATGGAAAACTATTATTCAATTAAACGGCACAATCTTTAAGATGAGATCATTATTTTCTTTACAGTGGCAGCAGGCTGAAGATTTTGGCGTTAAAAAGGAGATACGTGCTCATATGTACAAATTGCGTGAGGAGAGATTACGTGATTTTTATACTAGCGATATGGATTCAGAAAATGTGCGAATTACAAAAACCCCATTGACCCCAAGTCACGGTGATTCATTGAACGATCAAAGTTTTCACAGTTTAAAGGCGAAGGAGGTTCGCGATGCAAACAGTCCAACCAGGTAAATGTTTCAAGATATTTAAGGTACCACAAATTCTTAATTAAAATCGTAGAGATTACAGTGTCGGTGTAAAAACCGCAGATGCAAGCGGTTGGAATATAGTGACATCATCCGAAGAAACGCCTGATGGTCGATGTCAAATGTTACGTAGCATAGCCACCACTGATACCGTACGTGAACTACCGGATGGTAAAGCAACATTTGCCGGTAAAAATGAACAGATGAGCACTTCAAAATTTGATGGGGACGATAAGAATTTCACCCAAAGTTCAGATCATCTATCGAATTCACTGTTAAAGGAACATGTTGTCACCGGGGATGAAAATTCCGGACGAACGGAAACCAAAACATCGGTGACAACATCAACGTCATCATCGAAAACGGAATCATCATCACACCAGACAACTGGTGATCCACAACAGTTTATTGATCGTTCGACTAATCGAAATGTATCGTCATCCCAAGCGACAAACGAACAAAACGAACAATATTTTCATGCAACTAACACAGAAGAGCAGCGCTCTAACCAAACAGCTTTCAATCACGCTTCTACTAACACGAATGTAAGGGTTGATGGGCAACATCACAGCCAACATGAACGAACTGAACGTAATCAGTATAAAGAGAAGTCTGAAATGACTAAAGAAGAACATCAACGTGAATATGAACGTTTAGTTGCATTACCTGGTAAAGTTACGTCTCGTAATGTTGAATATACGACACCCGACACTCGGAAAATTACCGAAACAAAATTATTGGATGACGGGACAACGGTTACGACAACAAAATATGAAAACAGTGAGATTACATCGAAATCATTTGATAACCGTCAACAAACCATTTCGAAAGCGAAGTCTGAAATGACGACAGAGGAACGAAAACGGGAATATGACCGTTTAGTTGCTCTACCCGGTAAAATTACATCTCGTGACGTTGAATATCCAACACCGGACACTCGGAAAATTACCGAAACAAAGCGATTGGAAGATGGAACGACGGTTACGACAACAAAATATGAGAATAGCGGTGTGACATCGAAAACTTCCACTCACAATGTTGATAATCGACATCAAATCACGTCGACAAGAGACGACCAGAAGGAGTATGACCGTTTGGTTGCCTTACCCGGTAAAATTACATCCCGTGACGTTGAACATCCAACACCGGATACCCGGAAAATCACCGAAACAAAGTTATTGGAGGATGGAACCACGGTGACGACAACTAAATATGAGATAAGTGGGGTGACTTCAAAATCTTCTGTACAGAAATTAGATAATAGAGAAACTGTGTCGAAACAGAAGTCAGAGATGACGAAGGAGGAACGTCAACGGGAATATGAACGGTTATCAGCCCTTCCCGGTAAAGTAACGTCACGAAACATTGAATATCCAAATCCGGATACAAGGAAGATTACCGAAACGAAGATATTAGATGACGGAACTACTGTTACCACAACGAATTATGAACGAACCGATGCAAGAACGTCGAGTACTGTGAATAAATCAGATCGTCAAAGTTCTGAACGAACTAACCGGACGACAACGAAAGATATAAATCATCAGACGAGTGACCATGATCTGTTAGTATCTGATGTACCAACTCGTACGTTGAAGAGAAATGATACAAATGACACTGAACAACATTCGACGACTTCACGTTTCATTAATACGGAACGATCCACTAATGAACGACAAGATTCAGCGAAGCAAACAAAAGATATCGATCGTTCGAACGTTGTTAAACAAACGACAATCGATGAAATAAATGAGATGATGAAGAGTGATGTTAATCATCGGATTGTAAAGAAGGATTTGAGTTCGGATCGTTTGACAACATCGACTTATACAATCGATGATAATCAACAAACAGTAAACGATCGTTTAGAATGGGAACGACAACAAAATTACCGTATCAGTGTCGATCACAATCCGACTCATGATGCATTCGCCCGTTCACTACGTTGCATTACACCGCCTCCCACTGATAAAGGTAGCATGCGTTCGGTACGTTCGAATTTAAGTAGTGTTCGGAGTACACCAACCAAACCGAAAGATTACGATCGTCGATCACCAAGTCGGGAAACAACACAATCGACAGGTAGTCGAATTAGTTCGACTAGTTTCCCGAAAGAACCGGTGAATCGGTCACCGGATCGTACAAAATCAACGGAAAAGGAAACGTTCGATCGGAAAAATTCGATAAAACGTCGCACGGATGATAAATATTCTTCGTTGCCAAAAAACCGGGAACTACCCGTTGGTAAGTCAACCGATGACAAGCCGACGGGTGATAAGAAATATTCTTCGTTACCAAGGAATCAGGAACAACCCGTTGTTGACAAACCAACGTTCATTTCCGATCGTAAGTTAACTGATAGTTCGGTTGATAATGTAAAACCAAAGAAACCACCAATTAAATTAACGGATATTGATGATAATCCCGATGATAATTCAAAAACCGTCAGGAAGCCATCAAGAGATCAAGATCGGACCGAGCCAAGTTATGCTCGACCAACAATCTCTTCGAGCCATCATGATACAGAGTTCGATGGTGAACAAACCACGAACAAAACGAAGATAATAAATGATCAAATTGAAACGTTTCTCCATAAAGAGAGAGAAACGAGTTTGGTGAAGAAAACCGAGGATGATGTTACCGATGAGGTTGTAACGCGATCAAAGAAATTATCGGTAGATAATGAACGTACGGAACCGAGCTACGCTCGGCCAACAATATCATCTTCGTTTATACAACGTGACGTTGGAACAAAGAAAAATTCAACTAGCGAAAGGTCGGTAAAACCAAAAAAATCATTAAAAGATGATGTTGTACCGGATACGGATTCAGAACGTTCGGGTTCACCGACCAGTTTAGTTAGCGATTTAGAATATCATAAAATTGAAAGTGAAACGACTGATTACCACCAACAAATAGAGCAACCTGATGACAACAAACCGGTTCAAAAACCGTTTTACTTAAAGGAACCAGTTGATGGTCAACCAAAACCTACGCGACCAACACTTAATCGTACCGAAACGTACGAGGAACGTTGTATGAAAATATTAGGGATGAACGAGACAACGGATGATAAGAAAATCGATAGTTTAGATCGGAAGAAATCAATTCCAACCGAACCGATTCGAAAAGAACCGGTTAAACAGAAAGAAACGGAGAAACAATCGAAAATTATTAAGAAAGATGTAACCGATCGACGGACAAATAAAATTGAACAAGAAACAATCGATCGAGAAGATGAGATTGTTATAAAAACCGAAGAACGGTTGAAAGATGTTGGAAAGAAGGTGACGAAAGACAACCGGGCGAATACAATTGATTTTATAAAAAGGGAACGGCAGGAGAGTAAAATTCGTGAACCGTTAATTAGAGCGGATACGAGTCCATTGAGAGCCCCCAGTAAACTGAAACCAGAGAAAACCGATTCGGTTAACGATACACTGAAAACGAAATCAACGACAAAAGAAATATTAACAAAGAAACAACCGACGAGTCCAGTTAAGGTTAAACCCGAACCAACAGTTGTTAATCCGAAAACATCAAAACTACCATCACCGAAAATCGGAACTCAACGAAACGTTGATAAAAAATCACCGATCCGGAAAACGTATGATGATTCATCGGCACCGGATACGGGTCGTGAATCGGACGTTGACGATTACAAACCAACTCCCGTTCGTAAGAAATCTCTAACGAAACCGGAGAAAATCTCTCGATCGAATAGTCGTGATTCCCCAGCGAAATCTGATTCACCGAAACGACCCACCAAATGTATCGCTACGAAAACTATAACTCTAACAACGGCTCCGAAAATTTTGAAGGGTGACGATATGGAAAATGTGATCATCGATATACAGCGAGCGAAATCATCTCGGGAACCGACACCGAATCGTATTGTCCCAACACCCGTATCACCGGAAGAGGATGATGGCAACATAACCCGTTATCCGGATTTAGTTTCCGAACCAGATGACGCAACCCAGAAACGTAAACCGCAAGTCAAAAACATTCCGATATTCGAGGAGGAAACAAACGCTTACATTGGATGTGAAATAACGGAAGTTGAAGATTCATCGAGTGTTACATCGGAAAAAATAACGAAGAAAACGTCCGTTACGGATGAATCGTCCTTTGACGTTCAAACGAAAGTTTCGTTGTTTTCCTCGAAAATAAAAGGAACCGATAAGCCAACACCGAAAACATTATCACCAACAACCAAACCATCTCGTCCGAATTTTGATGACATTGACGACGCAATCAAATCAGACGAATGTCTGCTAACCGTAAACGAGAAAGTTAATAAGTTTATGACGACCGCTGATGAAACATCGAAACCGAAAGTATCTCCAGCATTCGTTGCCGATAAAATCATCGACCTGACGTCCGATGACGATGAATACCGATTATCCGTTTCGGATAAAGTGAATAAATTCATTACAACAGCTGAAAGTATTATCAGTCCAACACGAACTGATAAGCCAACGTTAAAACCGAAACGTATAGAGTTGGAGAATGTGACCGAAGATTTGAAGGATGATGAATGTTTGCTAAGCATTTCTGATAAAGTTAATAAATTCACAACCAAATCGAAACCGGTCAATGAGAGTCCCGTACAAAAATCAACGGAATTTGTATCGAAAGTTGATCGGAAGTTGACACAGGCGGCACCGATTAAGAAGGTGGATAAGGTGGTTGTAAATGAGGAACCTGTTGCCGTTCAAAAGGAGGTGGAGGAGGAAGTGTGCGTTAAGAAAATTGTTAAAGGTGAGTTTCGCTGCTTCTATCATTCAATAAAAGTTTTATCTACAAATTTTGGGCGTTTTCCTTTTATCCCTGGGAATGTTAAAGATATTGGAAGCTAAAAGTGAGTCTATTAATAGTTCGAAGGTCAGATCTGTACCTTGAATTCTAATCACATCATCACATTCTTCATGTTCTGTAAAATTCGCTCTCGATCTGACTCAGAATCCGTTAGGGGGAATCTTCTTCGCTTTCTGAGTTTGACTCTTACGGTTGGGCTCGATAGGGTCGCACTTTCTTTGTCTATTGAACATCTCTAGTCGAAGTAAAGTCCGTAATGTTGGAGGTTGAGGACTCAGTGGCTGAAAGTTTGATGGATGAGGCTTCTGAGATTGAAGCTTTAGCGGTAGCAGCACTTTTTTCCTTTCAGCTTCTTCAAGCTTCGGCTGTTTCTTTGCAGCATTTGCATTCTGTTTTTCCATCAATTGTTGCCATGGAACCGACGGCTAGTAGCTGGAATTTTTTAGTTGAATGCGGTGGCTGGCACACGATTACATCATTATTTACACGAGTCAACTGGACGTAGTTTCTTCGGAAGTTCGCTGATGCTTCGTCTTTGTATAGAGTTTTAGAGCTCTTCTGTTCTGAGTGGCCATTTGGAATCCGGTATCCTTTCCTTCCGTGGTCGTTCATGCGTTGCAGTGAAAGTTACAGTCCCACCAATAACTTCGGTACACTGCCTGGGTCCATAATGAGTTCATAGAGCGTTTGACTACCCCGCCTCTTAAATCTTATGGTGTTTTAAATTGAAGAAGAATCCTCCGACTTATTCTAATTATACTTCCCATTGATTTAAAGGTACGTCACCAGACTGCCTCCCATCTCATTATCGACCTCGTCGCAAGAATGGTCAAACAAAATTCGATGACACATCAATCATCGAATCACCAACGCCGACACCAAAAAATCTCCGAAATTCGGAAGCGGTGCGAAAGGCTAAATCTGTTTTTGAAAATACGGCCGAGAAACCTCGTGGCGGCCCCACACCACGATCACCGATTCGTCGAGATCAACCGAAACCAGTACGGGATGAGCCGATTAAGAAGGAAACGGTAAAACCATTGAAATCCGAATATCCTGTCAGCGGTTCGGAACGGTCCCCAACTAGATCAACTGTCAAGAAAGATAGACCGAAACCGATTGATGATCGAGAAACTTATTCAAAGATTTATACGGATTTGGATCAATTACAGAGGAGTACTGTGCCATCTTATATGGCCGAAACGATCAGTTCGACGGAGCATCATCGTGATCAGTATGATGAGACAACGAATCTATCGAAACATGATAAATCTCTTGATACATACGAACATTTACGACGTACAGAGAAATCATCAACGCCATCTTACATGGCTGATACGATCAGTTCGACTGAGCATCATCGTGATCAGTATGATGAGACGACGAATCTATCGAAACATGATAAATCTATTGACACATACGAACATTTACGACGTACAGAGAAATCATCATCGCCATCTTATATGGCGGATACGATCAGTTCATTGGATCATCGTCGGGATCATTTCATTGAAACGGATGAACGTCCGAGACATGATCGATATGTTGATCATTCCGATCAAGCAAGCAATCAATCGAGATCGTATATGGATCACACGATCAGTTCGTTGGAACATTGTCGTGATCGTTCACCAACATTGTCCGATAGAAAACATACATCCGAAATGAATGTCGATGTTTCCGGATCAATAATGAGCGATTACTCATCAAAGAATTCCCGATCGTACATGAACCATACGATCAGTTCAATGGAACATCGACGGTCATCCCACGATCGTAGTTTGGATCGTATGGATGTCGAGCAAACGATCAAATCGGATCGAAGTAAGTTTGGCGTTGAATTGAAACGTACAAATAGCCAAACGGCACGGCGGAAGAGTAGTTCCAGTGATATTCCACATATCGAGGAGATATTCGATTTGGAATTGTTGGAGAAAATGCTTGAAACGGTTGTCGGTTATGAACAGCGACGACGTATACGTGCCCAGATTCGAATCGTACGGAAACAAATTCAAGATCAACTTCAACAATCAATTAATAGAATTAACAAATCGGAAAAGGTGGCCGAGAAGAACGTAACCGAGATGACTACAAACCGTACGGTGGAACGGTTGAAGAAACAACCTGTTGAGACGAAGACTGACGTTTATTATTCTCGAAGTCCAAGTCCAAAATCGAAGAATGTTACTATCGAAACAAATGGTAGTACGTCACCTCCTTCATACGAAACGATTGGGAAACCGGTAAGAAGTCCGAGCCCGAAAGCGAAAATTGATATCCATATTAAATCTGAATTTACGACGGATAAAGAACACAGTACGTCAAGAAGTTCTAGTCCCACTAAGCCGAAACCAATACCGTCCACAACCCGATCGCAGGTTGATTCAAAAAATAAGAGAAACATTGAGTTGAGCCAACCGAAACGACCAGCTGTAAATAAAGGTACGACGTCGGTTGATGAGAAACCAATTTGGGCGCAAAAGAATATTTTGAAGAAAGCGTCGGAAACGACGACAACATCGTCCCGTTCAAATAAGATGTCATCATCCACATCAACCGTATCCACATCGGTTACAAAGAAAAGAATCGACGACCGATCGACGCGTCAAATTGATTCGGATAATTGTGTTACATCAAGTTATGGGATCGGACCCACCGATGAGGATGGTAAACCGGTGTTCGGGTTGAAAGCATTAAAAAAATTAAAGGGGAAACCTGGCGAACAATCGGTACCAACCGAAACGACGAAAGGTGATGATTTTCTATTTTATTTACGATTTTAAATAATTCGTTTATACAGTTTCAGGTACGATAATTCACGAGTCCTACCATTCAACGGATGGTTCAGCTCCGGTTGGTCAACGTACCACAACTCATTATTCTAGTGACACCGGTGACTTGAAGCGATTCTCCGAACATGACACGATGACAGATAATCTATTAGAACGTGACACGTATCGTACTGGTGGCTTAAAATGTATAACGAAAAAAGAGGAATTTGGTAATCAAAAAAAGGTAAATCTCCCGTTAAAGATTGTATATTTTTTATATTTTAATAAAATCTCGTTTCAGCTTACTATTGAACCATCATCGCCACCATCAACTCAACGAACAAAAGTCGTTCGTCGTGGGTCCGTGAAGGAGTTAAGTGAAAAATTCATCCAAAAAGAATCGGAAAGTGAAAAAATAATGAGCACGTCAAGCTATCCAAAAGCTGGTTTAATTCTCCGAACAAGTCGGTCATCAACACCAGCCGATCGATCCGGTTCCGTTGATTTGGGCGATACGGATAGTGATGTTGAGATACGTAAGACAACGGTACGTACGATTCGGCGGTCTAGTGGTGACGATCAGACAATTGAACGGAGTACCCGATCGACAACATCTTCGTCACGGGAGGAGAAGACTCGCTCATTTTTGAATTGCAATACAAAAGTCACCGATGTCAATGATGTTTTGGAACGGATGAGAAATGCTGATAATGGTAATAATGACAAATATTAAACGTTTAATCGGTTGTTTATTTAAAAATTAATTTTAGTTCAGGAAATTGGTGACACGGAGGATGATCGCGAAGCACGATCTCTATTTAATAAATTTTTGGGGGCATCTGTATTAATGACTGGCATGGAATCAATGGTGGCTAATAACACTGACAAAATTGTTGGATCTCGAAGTTCGAAAAGCGATGTAAGTGAAATTTTATTAATTTTTACTTTAATTTCTTAACTTTAATTAACGATTATTTAACCGTAGAAAATTTGTAGAACGCAGAAATCTATTTGATTGACCAAATAGATTGAAATTATTAATTTAAAAGGTATTCACTACACTTTATGAATTATAGACACTGTTCCGGTAGCTAGATTGTTTTGAGAATCCTCTACCCAGATCCAATCTATCGATAAAAGTCTATAGATAATTTTTAACTATTTATTTAACTGCAAAGTTCTTCTTCAAACTTTATTCATTAACAGAAAAGTTTTTCATTTTAAAGCGTTCTTGGGTAGAAAATAGAACAGCTAAAGGTTCCCTCTCAAACCAATTTAAACTGGTCTCTAGACCAATTTAAAATCTGAAATTTAGAAAAAGAAAACCTAAATTGCAATTATCTATTTCGAGAAATAAAAAAAATGGTCAAGGTTCCATTTTTATTTATTAAAAAATATTTGCGTAACCAATTTTCCATTTGTCCAATTTTCCATGTATAATTGGCTGATTACGAATTTGTACTTAGGAAGCTCATTAAACCCTCAGCTTTACTATAAAAAAGGAATTATTATTTATTTAAAATATCTGCGACAGCGAAAAATTGTAGCTTAGCGGGAAAATGTAATAAAATCTTTCAGAGAAAGTCCGGAAACGGTGGGGAAATAAAAATCGAACTTGGGAAAAGGTAAGAAATGGGAAGATGGGAATTTCCCCGACTACAAATATTTATAATTATTATTTAGTATTTTTTTTATATTTACACAACCAGAACTGCCTTCCATGATCTCTGGTTTTCAAAAGCAAATCAATGGAAAGTCTACTTAAATCGATTTCATTCAAAGCTTACAAAGACGCTAAGTTTGTTGCTTCTTCGCAAAATTCTGAGGTATCCACTACGACTAGATTAGCTCCGTTATTGGAGAGTCAGTGGCGGTACTTCAAATTGTTGCCCCCCCCC
>JANTOP010005918.1:0-16806 GCA_027564815.1 Symmerus nobilis
CGATTTTAATCGAATTTCTTAACAATTTTTCCCACTTTTCCTGACTCCAATATTCAATAAAAATTTGATAAATAAAAAATCATTCAATTTTATATCGGCTGATAATTTTTCAGCAATTTAACAAACAAAATTAAACATATCGACCTTATAATCCACCCATTAGGCCTAATAAAATAAGGGGGTTGATTAACTAAAAAACATTATTTTACAGAATCATCACTGTACCCTTAGGTTTCATTTCGCATAAGCATATTCCCCGGATCCTTAACAAAATTCAACAGAAATTTAAATTTTTCTTAAATCTGCCAGAGAAAATCTATAAAATCGAAAGTTGAAGTCGATTTTTCTTGCCATAAAAAAAAATCTGAAATGAGAAATAATTTCGCTTAATAAACGTTGAAATTTTGTTTTAGAAATTCCTAGACAGATCTGAAAACGATAATAAATTCAATCAATTTTCAACTCAATAGAGCCCGAGACAAATCCAATTTATCTTTATATAGCATAAGGTGTTCTCTGCGCCTTCTGCTCATTAGACTGCACGCTACTGGTTAAGGATATTCTGAATAGTTTTAGAATTCTATCCGTATACATACTTTTATGCTTTTATTTAGGAATTTTCAAGGAAATTAAATTCTTTCTCCAACGAAAATTTAGTAAAGATGATTCAAGAATTTTATTTCATCGATAATTCTAAATTTAAATTTCTATCGCCAAACTGCCTAATTATTAATGGCAAAAGCATCGACTAATCACCGTTCATTTTAAGGCCATTTCGTAAATTCTGCAGGAACGTCATATGTCATAACTCCACTCTAATATATAATAATAAAAATTTATCTTTTGATAATTGAAATTGAGAAAATTTTTTTTATAGAAAAATGTGTGAATGGAGGGGGCGTAAGATAACATCTCTGCACACGGGCGCTTAGTACTCTGGCGGCGGCCCTGATGGTGTTGATGGATTACCCTACTTATCCCCTATTTAAATCTGTTTCGAGACTTTAAAAATTAAAATTTTCCGGAAAATTACAACCGTTTCCCTGAAAAGTAACCGTTTCCGAATGTACTCTTTGTTCATCGATCCCTATAAAATCAGGGGATTAATTATTTAAAAATATTCGTTTTATAAGTTCCTCACCGGTGTTCTAAGGTTCATTTTGCATAATCAGATTTTCTGTATCCGTAGTAATAGAATTTTCCGGAGATTTAAGGGTTCCATGAGCTGTAGTGGAAATTCTAAAAATCAAAGGTTTCGGGTTTTATAAAAAAAAAATTCTTTAACAAAATCTCTTCTGAAACTATTAAAAAATAGTTTGCCATCATTAGATGAACCAAAAATTTGAAAAATATTTTTTTCTTAAAAGTTCTTTGATCGATTTGATTGATTTTCTTAGAGTTGGATTTTTGAGGGATAAAATAAAATATAAGTTGTGAGGGACCGTCTGTATTGAAGTTATGGCTAGATCACCTATCTGAATCAATTTTGAAATTGTGAAATTTTAAATTTATCGAGATATTAAAACCGTTTACCCCAAAAGTCACTATTTTCCTGATGTTCCCCCTATAACATCAGAGGGTCGATTATTTGAAACAGTTTATTCTATGATATTCTCACTAAGCCCTTAGGTTTTATTTCCCGTAATCATATTTTCCGATTTAGGGTGGGAAATAGACATGAATAATTAGATATGTCTAGACGAATGTATAATTGGCTAGAAAGAAAATAATTACAATATATTCTGATTGATTTATTATAGAACATTTAATTGCCTTCAATCCACCGTCAATAAGTAGAAGAACGAGTTCTAATTATATGAGGTTGAAATATAACAATGATTGATACACCTTATCTATATAATCATCCTTTCTACGAATGGTTTCAGTATTTATTTAATATTCTTTTTTATCATCGATTGCCTTCCAATAAAATCCTACATTTCTATCACTTCATCGTGTCATCTTCTTATTTAATTAAAATTTCAAACCACATTCATTTCAATCCAATTAAAAATTATAATACAAACATTCTTAAATAAAGTAATCAATATTCAAATTATTAAAATTTCTCAATAAAACTTGATCTCTCAATCATTCAAATTCAAATTATCGTTGTAAAGAATATCCATTCTTACTTCATAAAACCGGGAGTTTGGGTTTAAAAGTGGTAGTATAATGATAAATAAATTGAATGGAAAATTGACTTAAAACACGGAACTAGAAAACCATTCTTATTATGTCTTGAAGGAGAACATTACCTACTCAATTTTTATTCTATAAATACCGAGGACCACCCGTCCCATAGTTCAATTTACCTACACAATTGGACTAGGACCCCAAATCCCCTTTTTTGAATTATTTTGATTTAAGATGGAATCAACCAATTCAAAAAATGTTGGGATTTTGCATCTCAGACCAAATAAAGATTTTTGCAAATAAACGGAAATATTTTTAAAAAATGCTTTATTTGAAGAGAAAAACACAATCGTTTTATAAATATAATTCTTATTATTTTATTTTCTGAATCATTATTTTACAATGCTAATAACTATAATTAATAAATTTGCAATGTCTCGTAATTTACAATTTTAAAATTCTTATTTTTTCCATTCCATAATTTATTTGCATGTGTAGGGTCTCGCCTCCAACCCAGCTACCACCACTGTATACATAAATTATAAATAATACTAACCAAAATGGCATATAAAATAAACTGTCATAGAGTACGACTGGATTCATTACGATTCGCTAAAGGTTTACATATTTCTTTTCCTGATATTAAAGTGCAACATTAGATAATATTGACTTAGTCTTTAGCATTTATAGTTATTTATAGGGGATCGCACTGATATCGGTCGTACCCTAAGAAACTAAATTTGTAATAAAGCTACTAACGATTTGAGAAAATAAGCAAACCTTCGTGGATTTCACAAAACCTCTGTTTTGACTACTTTGGGGGTTTCAAGGAGGTATAGGGTGGGAGGAATCTCTCTCTATACATGCAAATTTCATTATGTTTTTCAAAACGATGTCTCGTTGTTTCAATTTAATATACAAGAATAATTATGTATTTTAATATTATTATTAATCCTAATTAATATTTTGATATTATTTTTAAATTAAATTGAATTTTAAGTATTTTTTTAATCATTAAGGGGATCAGTACCTGAAAAATGAAGAAAAATCGAGATTTTTGAATTTATTTTTACGGAAACTACCTATTGTTGAACTACTGAAACTATTTAACATAAAGTTCAATTTAATATGGCACATGTAGTGACCCATGTATGGTTTTCATGCATATTTTCACTTTTCTTTCAATTTTTCGTTTTTTTTATGATATTCTTCCATTATAGGAGAAAGAAAAAAGAATGTTCCATTATATGCAGTTTCAGAAAAAATAAATTTAAAAAAATCTATTTTTCGTCATTTTTTAGGTACTGACCCCCTTAATGATTTGTATGATTAATCATAAATAAACAGCGGCGTGCAGTCTAATGCGCAGAAGGCGCAGACAACACCTAAAATTAATAAAATCTCAATTATGTACCCACTATTCTGCCGTCCTTAGCACACTTACCGTATATGACATTTTTAGTTTTTGCTTTTTTATGAAGTCTTATGATCTCAAGGTTAAAATAATACCTTAATTATGCCATAAAAAAATTAATTAATTATTAAAAAGTAATTTAAAAATTAAAAATTCTACCGTATGTGAATTTTTGACTGAAATTCTTAGGGGTTTTGTCGTGTCTGCAAAATACGTATACGGTAAGGGTGCTAAGGACGGCAGTATTCATAACCGTCTTAAGAATAATTTTATGTTAAAAAATAACTGTTTTTATTATATTATATATTTGAAAACAATTATACGTAGGTATTTAGATTTTCAAAATTTCAAAAAAAAATTTAGAAATTCAATACAAATTATTTAAGTAATTCAATAAAAACAGAACATTAAAAAAAATTCGATAGATCGACGGAAAACCGCCGTCAAAATTCGGAGCTTAACGTTCTTAAAATTTGGAGAAATTACATTCTTCATTCTTAATTTCAAAACAAATTTTCGTAACTTTGAAATAAATAGTAACTTTGAAGAAGAAATATTCGTAGAAAATCCATCGAAACGGAAACTCCCGACATAATTCGGGGAGTAGTTTTCGAAAAAATTTTAGAAAATCAATCACTTAAGAACAATTCTGCATAATTGAATTGTCAAAGATTCGAAGAAAATTCTTGGAAATTTCAGCTCTAAAATAATGGGAAAATATTCGAAGCAAAATCGAAGATTTTGTAAACATGAAATCGATTTTTTTAAGTCATTTTATGTCATTACTTAAAGCTATCCTAAATCCTAAAGCTATCCTGACGGTAGGCAACGAAATAATCCCGCTATATCAGAGGGGGAATAAATCCGAAAAGAAAAGACTATATCAACAACTACGAACCTTTTCTCATTAATTCGAATTCAAGAACTGATAGAAATTTTCACTAAAAATTTTAAGAAAATTTCACTCAAAATTTGGAGAAAATTTCACTTAAAATTTGGTGGCAATATCACTTAAAATTTGGACAAAATCCCACTCATAATTTGGAGAAAATTTCACCAAAATTCTGGAGACAATTTCATTCAAAATTTGGAGTAAATCTCACTCAAACTTTGGGGAAAATGTCATTCAAAATTTGGTAAAAGTCTCACTCAACATTTGGACATGTCCATCAAAGTTAGGAGAAAATTTGACTCAAATTCCGGCGCAAAATTTCATTTAAAATTTGGTGAAAATCTCGCTCAAAATTTTGAGAAATTGCCACTAAAAATTGGGAGACAATTTCACTCAAACTCTGACGAAAATTTCATTCCAGATTTAGTGAATATCTCACTCAAAATTTGGAGTAAGTGTCGCTCAAAATTTGAAGGTAATTTGTTGGAAATTTTCCCAACTTGTACCATTTTTTCCATAGCTTTTCGCAAACTTTTCGAATTTTTTAGATTTTTATTTTTCTATTCTAAATTCTTGCGAATTTTGATCGGTGAAAAGGCTTAGAAAATTTCAGAGAAATTGATAAACACTTTGAGAATCAATTATTGGAACAATAGGTCGGTAAGATTTGTTTTGGGCACAAGGTTGAAACGCTACTTCTTCTATAAAGATTTTCAGTAATTTATCTATAGAAAGCGTGAAGTATTTTTAATGTTCCTTCAAATGAACTGATCATAAGAAATTTTATGCTTACTTCCTAAAAAAGAGTTCCAGAATCTAATCTTTAAAAACATTTCTTTGTTGGACAATTTCTAACAATAAGTAGAAACTATGATAGAGGCTGTAGCATTTTGTTAAGGTCATTAAATTCTACATACCTCATGGAGATGTTGACCGCACGCCACTGTAAATAATAGTGAGTAACGAGCGGTTGGTATGTCAATTTACGATAAAAGATGCTTTAAAAGAATTAGTGAATTAGGCTCTAGTTTCTATATGAATACCGCTTTTTTCCAATTAATTGGGCGATTCAGTAACGATTACTTTAATTATCTGTTACGGTTAGTTTAGTTTAATATTAAATATTTACTAAAAGATTCACCTCAAATGCTATACAGTTAAATTACTTTAAATCTTAGTTTAATAGGAAGCTTCTTTTCCTGTTAAAAGACTCACATGACAGATTCTGATTTTAAATAAAAAAAATCTAATAAATTCGTTCGATCTTTCTAGGACTTTCTAAGAAAAATAGATTCTTTCAAAATTTTTCTAATCGAATTAACCCAAATTATTTCGAATTAATTATCAAAGAGAATTTGGTAAATAAATTTTTGGAAGAAATCAATCGTTTTGAGATATTGTAGATTTTCTCTAACAGTTTTGCGAATCATCAAAAATTTCTCGAAATGTTACAATATTTTCATAAAATATCCCAATTCGGGAATCGGATCCGATCTTTCATGAGTAAGGAAAAAATCTAAAAAATTTAGAAATGTCGGAAAAATCGGGATAAGTCGAGAAAGGCATGAAAATAATCGATTATTATTTTCCCAACTATTTCTTCCATTCTGAAGCTCCTTGAATGGATTTTCTCAGATTTTTCCAGACCCTATCCCGACATTCAGTAGTCTTTTACATATTTTGGCTTGAAATTCTAGGCATTTATTTGATTTTTCCACACTTTTTCTTTTCTAGACATTTTTTTACATTTTCTAGACTTCCAGACTATTTTTTATAGACTTTTTCTACTTTTACTCGAAATTTTAAATTGTTAATCCAAAAATCAAACTTTCAAACGTCAATACGCCCTCGGGAAGTTAGCAACCCGTTAGTTCAGATCGATTTTGAGAAAACCGATTTTAAAATTGTACGAAATTATTTAGTTTGCCAAGAAAAGTTCCCTAAAAAAGAGAATAGAAAGAACCTTCACACGAGATGAGTCCCTTAAATGGAGAACAAATAGCGTAGTTTAATCTGAAATATTGTCTAAAGTTTATTATTTACATATTCTTAAAAATAAAAGTATATCCTTGTATTGGATCAATATATTCTTTACATTTCTTAAATTTAATCTAATAATAATAAAAATTTCAGAAAAAAAATTTATAAAAATCGAGAACATTGTTCTTGTTTTAATCTCTCTTATTCGGAAATCTTGATCGTTTTTATTATTTTTATTTTTATATTCTTGTTTCGAGTTGCAATCTTCTAAATTTAAGAATTTTATTCTAAATAATATAAAAATAAAGATAAATTCATATTTAGTAGATTTTCCAATTTTGATTCCCAGTTTAAAATAATTGTATTTATATTGAATCAAGAAGTATATTCTCGATTTTAGAAATCCATTTCGTCCCGTTCTTAACAAATTTAATTACTTAGAAGTTGAGTCAAGGAAGACTCTTAAAAGAAGAGTTAGTTTTTTTATTTAATTCTACAATCTATATGCATTCTTAATGTACTAATATATATGAATCAATATAAAACGCCTATATAAATTGAGTGATGACAGAAATATGGATCAGAAAAATTCAACATTTTATGTGATTAAATTTTATTATTATTATATTACGGGATATGTATAATTCTTTGAATAAATATCTGGTAGAGGAAGAACGTCTTATGTTGTTCCGATGTTTTAAAGTCGTTCATCTTATACTTTCATAATCGGTTCATGTTAGGTAGGATTCCCATAAAGCTCTTAGTTCATAACCTAATAATTCAATCAATTTATATTCAATTTAATTGTTTAACATTTCTCATAACAATTTTTTCTTGTTCCATTCCACGGTTCGTCATGGATTGAATCTTCAAAAACAATCGCCTTTGGAGCATTGTTAACACGATGTTTTTTATATTATCAGGAATATTACATACCCACGCTCATATTTGGAGCACCGAATGTAATATAATTTTTAAAATAGATTAAAAATTTATTTTGGAATGACATTTCTTTTGATTTTGATCACGAACGGTTGATTTGTTGAATATATATAGATATACCCATACCCATACCCATACCCAAATATACCCATCCATACCCACCGAACAAACAATAAAATTATTTTCTTTTCGGGCGAAATGCACGAAATTATTCCATTTTTTTTTTTTTTTTTATTAATTTTTCATCGGAATAATCTTATCCAAATACAAGAACAAGTTACATGATTTCGATTTTTTTTTATTAAATTCACCATCAAATGGAATTTTGTGAGTTTATTAAAATATTTTTAATAAAAATTGTTGATGTTTTGGAAATATCAAAGAAATTGTGTTTCACATCCATAATTTGTTGGGTGTATAAATATATATATATATATAAAAAAATGCATATCATTTGATTATAATTTTAGATTTAAATTCAAATGATAGGCACCCAATATTCATGTTTGTTTAAAACCAAAAAGGCTTTCCTCAGAATAGCCGATCTGAATTATAAATTTTAATTGAAGAAATAGGAAGAATCTCGATTTATCTATTTAGAATGCATTTCTTACGTCGATTATTTGCATATTTATTTTATCGAAAGTTTTTCAATTTAACTAATAAAAGGGACGTTTTTCTGTATACTCCTTCATTTCTCATTTCACGGAGATTAAAAAAAAAAAAAACATCCGTTTGATGTATAAATAAATATTAAAATATACAATTTTAAAAATAAATATTAAATTTTATACTTTTCTGTGATCAAACATTGTCATGTCGGCACTCAGCAGCCAGTAGACTTCCTCCATTACGTTATTTTCAATAAATATACGTACGTACGGTACTTTTTCCATTAAATTGATATCTGAGTAAATAATAAATAATTTTTTTATTTCGAAAATAAATTTATTATTATTATTCCATTCGGCGAACATAAATATATGCGGCTCATTTAATATTTATTAAGGGGGTTGGCTTCTATTGCATACCACCTCTTTTACTGGACCACCCGGTCATTAAAAGTCATCTATGGATTTATATTTTCAGATAAAAACTTCTTTGATTGTATAATTCAAAGTTAATGCAATTAGATTAAGTGAAATGGGAGAATTAATTAAAATTGTATAATTGACCTACATATCTTATTTATTATTCTATGCTTTTAGTACTTTACTTCTAAGGCTAAACTAGTAAACATGTAGATTAGATTATAGATTAAAATATAATATCTTATATTTTACATTTTAATTATTATTCTTTAATTAATTAAATTAGTGGACATACTTTAATAAAATTTAATTTAATTTCTAGGATCAAAATTGACAGGATTTATGAAAAATACAATTTTATTCGTTGTCAAATCTAATTTTTATCCGAATAATTAAATTTTAATAAATTCTGAAATTTTCTTATAAAAGCTCTACAAAAGCTTAAAAGCTCAAAGATTGCTTTGCATTCGGGGCATAATTTTATTTGTATTGACACCTATTTTCTATCCAAATGATTTAACTGCAACGAATTCAAAATGTTATGATGAAAGCTTCTCATTAACTTAAAAGCTTAACGAAAGCTTTAAGTTTTGAAGACAATTTTATACGTTTTTAAATATAATTTTTTTTCCGTTTCTCGATTTAAGACATTTTCGCTACTTTTTTCAGTTTATTCATTCTCTTCCCCCTAACTCTGGAATAATTTCTCAAATTAAATTTCTCAAAAATTTAATTAAATTTTTCAAAGATTCTTGGCATTTTTTTACAATATTTTTTTTAGCTATTCCATTCTTCTCTCATTTTTGACTTTTACCAATCTTTACAACCAAATTTTGGGAAATATTAAGAATTTTTATAAAATGAAAATAAGGGAAAATACCTGAAATTAAATCAGGAATATTTGTAAAAAATTCCAAAAATTTCCTGTATTGGTCTCAAATGAAAGAAGAACCTTTCCACCAATAAAATAAAATATTAAACGGACAGGTTCCTTAGGGAGAAAAATTTTTTTTTAATCAACGGGCAATAGTTTAATTAAAAATTCAGTATTTTTGAAGAAAATTCCCTAACTCGAGATTTCAAGACCCAGATTTTTAGATATTAGTCTTGAATGAAATAAGAACCTTCTAAGTAGCGAAATAAAATATTCAACTTATAGGTTCATGTGTGAGAAATATTTTTTTTTGTCAACTGAAATTACCACAATTTGCGAAAAAAAAATGAAGAAAATCTATCAGCACATACGAAAATTCCTTATTTTAAATTTGGGTGCCATAAAATCATAGGATTTCAGGAAATTCCCCTCCCTAATTTTAAAAAATTCGGACGAAAAAATAGGGGATTTTCTCGAAACTCATCAATTTGGATATTAATTTCTATTTTTCTTCGGACCGTTCTGGAGAAACACGGAATTTTCTAATAATTTTCGTCAGCACGACGAAAATATAATAACGCAGAATTGTCCCCAAATAAATTATGAAAAAATTAATTTTTCAAAATTTTGGATAAATTAACCCCCGAATTTTGGTGGGTGTTTATATCGGGACGTAGCTAATGAAATGTAAATTTCTCCGAGAAATGTCTATGATTTTTTGACAAATTTAAGTTTTAAAAATTTCATTTACAATCCAATTAAGGGATGAGTTTTTAAGCTAATGACATCTAAAACAGCAGGAGTGATCTAACAAGTTACATTTTTAAAATATCTTCAAAAATCGAATCCTAATTCATAATTCTAGAGTCAATAATCCAAATTCTAATTTAATATTCATGAAAATAAGGAGATTCTTCGGCCGGAATAAATCTAAAAACGCACAAAGTTGCTTTGATAGATAGTTAGGAAAAAATACAAAAATTAAATATTTTGGAAGAGTTGAAATTTATTTTAGAAAATCAAACATTTGAATATCGGCCATCGCGACATTTGATTCGGATTTCCCGATCATTTTCTTTGGATCGAAAAAAATATAATGATGCAGATAGTTTATAAGCTAGTTGAGGAAAAAGAGGAAAATATCAAAACTTAATTTTTCGTACAAAAGCTCCCAGAAAGCTTTATTTACTGAACCTTATTTTTTATACCATAAAATTTATTTTCTACCCAAATAACGATCATGTAACGAAATTTCCAAATTTCCGAAAAAAAGCGTCAGAAATCTTGAAAGTTCATCAAAAGCTTTGAATTAAAATGTTGTTTTATAAAATTTGAAATTGAATTTTCATGCGATTTATTAAATTTAAATGATGTATGAATTTTTCGTAGAAAGCTTTTCTAAACTATTAAAAGCGCAACGAAAGCTTAACGAAAGCAAACGAAAGTTTGGAACTTAATTTTTACGTATAGAAATCTATTTTTCATTCAGATAACTGCCCTTTAACGAAACTTAAATTTTTTCGAAAATAAAGCTTATAAAATCCCGAAAGCTCATTGAAAGCTCCAAATTAAAATGTCATTTATATAATTTGAATACTCATTTTAATTCGATTCATTAAATGTAATAGATAAAACGTGCCATTTTCGCGATAAGCTTTCTGAGAAATTGTAAGCTCAAAGAAAGCTTTAAGTTTCGAACTTTATTTTATACGTTTTCAAATCTAATTTTTATTAGAATAATTAAATTTTCATCAAATCTAAAATTTCTATACAAAAGCTCCACAAAAACTTAAAAGCTCAATGTAAGCTTGGTTTTGGTATATGATTTTTTCAATATTAACACTTATTTTCCATCCAAATAATTTAACTGTATTTAAATTCAAAATGTTCCTACAAAAGCTCCACATCAACGTACGAGCTTAACGAAATCTTCAAGCTTTTAATAAAATTTTTTAGATTTTGAATTCAAATTTTTTTTCAAATATATATATGTTAATCAAATCTGAAATTTATCTACGAAAGCTCTACTAAAGCTTAAAAGCTTAATGAAAACTTTCAGAAATTTGCAACTCTATGGGAATACATTATAACTAACGCATTTAATGCGAATAAGTTCTCGCGATTGAAGTTTGTTGCATTAAAAAACATTTGAAAGCATTCATAATTCAGGCCCGTTCCTAAACTGTTGTATTCCAGTACCCCTTACACTGGTTGGGATTTATATTAACTTAAAGGGGCATCAAATATCTGCTTGAAATTAAATTAATGAATTAGCGAGTCAGAATTTAATGTTTCATTTCAATTAGTCGTTCCCTAATTGGACTCTAATAATAATAAGAAAATGGGATGTGGAAGAAAAAATTTTTACCGCACATTTCTACAAAATTCTCTTGTGCGGTAAACATTTCCTCTTCATAAATGCTATTATTTTTTAAAACGTTCAGTAGATTTAACCTTGGGAAATAAGATGCACTTTCCTATGTACACAACTTTATTTCTCAAGCATATGTTTACTAGAAACCTTAACAAAAATTTAATTAATCATTAATCATTAAAGTTGATTAATTAAACCATAATTTGAGGTTAGTAAGTTAACCTTCAATGCATTCTTTTGATTCTTTTGACATGAATAGCGAACTTATAAGAATGGATGAACAGAAAAAAAATGTTGTAAGAAAATAAATGATCAGATATAAGAAGCATATGTATTATTCAAGATAGTTTTGTACCAGATTTGTGGTTCCACGAAGTTTTATTTATTTTTTTTTTTTTTGTTAATATATTTCAATGTCTTACTAAATGATCAAATGTCTGAAACGGCTGGTTTAATTTAAAGCATTTAATTTTTTGCTGGAATACCATGATATAACCATTTAAATGAAACAGATTGTACGATTGAAGCTGACATAAAACACATGATGAGAGGCGTCTTAATTTGAAAAGTCTCTATTATATTACTATTATTATAATCAGACTATAATTAACCCATTTTCTATAGTTTTTAATCCATATGATCATATTTATGGGTTTCATATTCCCCGTACTTCAAATAATAATAGGATATTTTGGCTACTTGAGTCAATTTTTAATTTTTAACTGACTTTGCCACCGGGCACTTTTCATTCTGCGATTTTTTTTTAAATTCGAGAATGAAAACTAGAGTACTCGTAATTTCTATTGTTTAAGGTAGCACAAGTACATTATTATCTACTTGAGATTTCTGATAAATTATTCGACATAACGGGTAAGATTAATATTTTCCTATACAATTTTTGAAATGCATTGTATGGGCTTTTGTAAACCGACATTTCCAAATTAAGGAAGAGAAAAATAACATAAAAGATTGGATACCAACTAAAACTAAATAAAAAAACTCCGAAACATGCTAACAATAACATCAAACAGAGAAGAACACACAAAACAAAACGTTATGTTTTAATATCGTACCGATCTTGGATAGGTATATAGATAGGCAGGGGCTACATCTAACGTACAGCTTGAACCAACAAAAAGTTGAAAATATCAGCAAAATTTAAACAGATGTGCAAAACTCAATGAAAATGAACTTCCATTCTCCCCAGCTCGCTCAGAATAATTATTTATAATTTTTAATAATATCGCTGAGTTAAAATATCTTCGTATTTTATAATTTTCTGTTTCTGCGTGCAGTAATATCAACAATGATTTGCTTTATTCCAGAGAATTCACATAATAAATATTTTTTGAAAAGAGGCGAAATGAACTGTACGATTTTACCCTAAGATAAAATAAGATGCGGATGATGATCCATATCCATTCGATGGAAATACAATGATGAAAACGAAAGGCTCTCTAAGTCAATGTATAGATATAGTTTTGTATCCTTTTTGGTGGATATACAAATATAAATATTTATTGATTTGTACGTTGTATGTTTATCAAATATTCTGGTGGAATGAATATTTATTTTATCAGTGGCGAAGTTGAATAGATCTTAGGGACATATAAAGAAAATTACAACATCCGTTCCTGATTATTACTAATAAATGTATAAATTAAAATTAATTTATAAAATTGTCTTTTTAATTTGCCCTTTCATGCTGTGGCGTGCACCATCTGAACAAGTTGTGCAGAATTTTATGACCCCTCAACAAAATGTTACAGCCTTTATCATATGGGGTTGCTGTTCGGAACATTCTGTATGAAACAGTATTTTCCAAAAAAAAATTCCTAAATAGAAAACCTAATTTCGCAGAATTGTTCCCAAATTAATAATAAAGAAATTAATATCTTAAACATTTTTTAAAAATAACACCCCGAATTTTGGAGCGGACTTCCGTCAACATCAAAACTTAATTTCTAGTACAAAAGCACCCAGAAAGCTTTATTTTCGGAACCTTATTTTTTACACCATAAAATTTATTTTTTAACCAAATAACGATCATTTAACGAAATTTCCAAATTTCCCGAAAAAAGCGTCAGAAATCTCGAAAGCTCATTGAAAGCTTTGAATTAAAATATCATTTTATATAATTTGGAATCGAATTTTTATCCGTTTCATTAAATTTAAATGAAATTTGATTTTTTCGTAGAAAGCTTTTCCAAACTATTAAAAGCGCAACGAAAGCTCTATAAGTTTGGAACTTAAGTTTTTACATATAGAAATCTGTTTTTTCTCCAGATAATTGCCCTTTAATGAAATTTCAAATTTTTCGAAAATAAAGCTTTTAAAATCTCGAAAGCTTATTCAAAGCTCAAAATTAAAATGTCATTGTATATCATTTGAAAACTCATTATATTTCGATTCATTAAATTTAGATAAAATGTGATATTTCGTAAAAACTTTCTCAGCACATTGTAAGTTCACGGAAAGCTTTAAATTCCAAACTTTATTTACGATACGCTTTCAAATCTAATTTTTAATAAAATGATTAAATTTCAAATAAATCTGAAATGTGTCTACCAAAGCTCCACAAAAGCTCAATGTATGTACATGATTTCTTTTATATTAACACTTATTTTCCATTCAAATAATTTAACTTCATTGAAATTCAAAATGTTCCTAAAAAAGCTCCATATTAACGAACATAATAACACCCCGAATTTTGGAGCGGGCTTCCGTAGAGCGTATTTATTAAATCGCCCAAATAGAAATTTATAATTTCATGGGAAAATGTTAAATTTCAAAATTCCATTCCCGATTCATTTAGGGGATAATTTCAGCTAATAATATAAATACATTAAGGGGTTATGTAACAATTTATATTTTTAAAATTATGTCGAATATTATCTCCGAATTTGCACGTAAATTCATTGTTTTTAGGGACGTTTTATACACTTCACCCCACCAATACCCTAGCAAACCATATACCATTTTTTGCACAAGTAATATAAAAGCTTTGTAATAAAATGTAAAACAGACTTTTTCCCCGAAAATTTTAGATTTCGTTTAAATTGAATTAATTTAATAAAATATTATTACGGGAATGAACAAAAGTGATATTTAAATTAAAAGCTTCCGATAAACACTTCGAAATTTTGTTGATATTGAGATAGAAAATAGATTTCAAAACGTACATATATGCTTAGAGCTTTCTTAGAGGTTTTAATTGTCAACCGAGCTTTTTAACGTTCCGATGTCATTTAAATTGATGAATCGAGAGATAAAATAAATTTGATAATAACTAAAATAATATTTTAATTAAAAGCTTTGGAAGTTTCTGAAAGTTCTTTTCAGACAATTTTAAAATTCAATGACATTAAATTATTGGGAGAGATTGATTTTAAAGGGCGTAAATTTTAAACCGAAATGTAAAAATTTCGGCTAAAATTACATTTTATTAAAAGATTTTTGTTAAGAAACTTCCCTCCTGCTTATCGAAAAAATTCTGAAATTAATTGAAGTTAAATTATTGGAATAGAAAATAGATTATACACCGAAACATAAAGCTTCCTAAGCGCTTTTCAATTTATCTCAGAGTTTTCGAACGAAAATTTCGAATTTCATTTAAATTTAATTATTAGGTGAAAATCTAAAATCCATACTGACTCAAAAAATATTTTAAGTAAAAGCTTTCGATGAGCTTTTACAATTTTCTTGAAGCTTTTTCAGAAAATCTTAAATTTCACTGATTTTAAATTTATTGGGAACATAAACAAATTTCAAAGCGTATTAGTAAGTCTACATCCATCTATTTACGTCGATGAAGAGCATAGATCTTAGAAAACAAGACTTCAACTTTCATTGCCCCTACATAATGCTGCCGAAAGTCATTAAATAAAATTATTTCAGTAGCAATTTGCCGGAATAAAAATTGGTGACGACTTGGTGGATATTTCTAGGTATGCTCTACCCTCTTGCGCATTAGGCTGCGCGCCACTGCTTTCAAGAAAATAGAGTATAGCTTCTTTATGAGGGCACATATTGAGCGCATATTTACTAATTTTTAGACTAGCTAAAATCAACATCTTACAACCGAATAAATGAGTAATATCCAAATTATCGTCATAAACTGATCTTTAAGCCCAATAACGATTAAAAACCGCCGCTTAAAATATTTGGCGGCTCAAGAGGCGCTTCAAATGTATGCCATTCGTTATTATAGGTGTATGGGAGCATTTCATTGATTTTAGTATATTAATTTCGATTGTACGACAAGAAATTAAATATGGAATGAACTTGGTAATAAATTATTTTAATTATTTTAATTTTCATATGGGGGTGAAAAAATACCCTTGATCGTTGAGCACCCCCCTTTGATTTAAATATTATAAATTTTGTTTAAAACTGAGCAACTATTTGATCCATGTTGGTAAATTATTATTGGATTTTAATCTTGACTATTTAAAATATTGGATTATATTATAGCTATTAATTTCCTAGATTTTAGCAATATATTTACTCATTTCTTTAATTTTGGATAATAAAATTGTAAGTTCAGAAAAATATTAAAATAAATTCGGGGAAGCCTAGAATTTAGCTATACATTTCTCAATTATACAGTTAGTTTTTAAAGAATTACGAAATATTAAAAATAAGCTTTCCAAAGTAAAATATCGGAGATGCATATTCAGGGGGATGGAGTTGGGGCTGACATGAAAGGCTGGGAGGCTCCAATTTCTACCTAAAATCAATTTTTGATAAATTTTCTAATAAATTGAGTTCTGACTGGCCGGATTTGTAAAAAATTGATTTTTTACCGATTTTTAGACTATTTTAACTGAAGTGACCACTCAAAATGTGACAATTTTTCGAACTGTTCAAAATTTCTTGATCCCCAAAAATTAAGAAATCAAAAAATAGAAAATCCGTCCGGTTCATCCCTAAGTTAAGCCATTTCGATCATAAAAATGAAACGGCAGGTAAATCGAATGAAAAATACGATCTGTAGGAAGTCAATGCAGTTAAAAAACATAGTTTCAAGAAAAACGCACTTAAGTTTTGGGATTCGTTTTCCATGTGAAAAACCCAATATTTAAAATTGCCTACTGGATTCTAGAGGGTTCAAAGAATGTATTTATCAAAAGAAGAAATGCATTTTTTGAAAATTTCAAAGTG
>JANTOP010005929.1:0-16805 GCA_027564815.1 Symmerus nobilis
AATTTCTCGAATTGGCGCCACTGAATGCCCCCCAAATCCTTTTTTTCTCCTCCTTACACTTACAGTGGAAATATACTTAGACGTCTTGACGACACATCTCGATCTCAAAGCTTCGATATTCGAAAATCTCTCTTCTCCGTTATTAAGAAATTTTCACAATATAACGACCTATCTTTTCTTATCCTCTTGAATACCCGCACCGAGATAAGCATATTTCTCATTGCTGTAGTATTAAAATTTAAGCTGGCTATATTTAAATGTAGGAACTACAACCTGAATGATGCATATTTTAGGTCATCCACAAAATATCTTCTAAAATTTTTTAATTATGAGGAAATGCACGCACAATTTTCTTGGGAAATTTCGAAATAGTATTAAAATTTCAAGGGAAATTGGTTGACTTCTGAATAGTGCTGAAAATAATTAATAAATTTCGCTACCTAGAAGGTTCTTTTTCAGATTCAAGATCAAAATGTAAGAAATTTCCGGGATCCAATTTTAAAGTACTGAATTTTCGTCGCATATAATACAAGATTCTTAAGCATTACCTTAAATGGTTTAACTTCTCTCTATTGATATATAAATCAGTACCCTATGCCTTTCCTCTATTGGACAAATCCCAAGTTAATGTTGGGAACGGGATATTCATCTAGCTAGAACAATGAACTCATTTTTAAATCCATAGTTTTTAATAAATTATATCCTATCGAGTCTCCCTAACTCATAATAAAAATCTAGAGAGTTTACTGTAGTTTTTACGGGTTGCAGATGACAGAGTTCAACAATACACTTCATCTTACCTAGATTTTTTTTTTGCAAGGATTTTAATTGAGAAGTTGGATAGAGAGTAGAGTTGACACATCATTAAACTATAATTAACTTATGTATAGAAGTTTGAATTTCTATTCTATTCATTCATTATTTTTCATCCGGAATCACCCTTTCGAAATATTATACCAAATCCATTCATTATGCCCTTGATGTTCGGGAAATTAAGGTCGGATTCATAAAAAACTTTTTAAAACCATTTCAAGTGTCATCATGTCAATAGTTCATGCAATGAGATGGGATTGATCGCCTTCAGCTATGTAAATGATAGCACATATCAGAGTATGTCTATATATATAATATATGCCTAATAATGAATGTCGTGTATTATTAAATATGAGTGTAATACAATATAATATAATATAAGACATATGTATGCAGATTAGGAAGAGAAAAAAAAATCGGAATACAGAATTGGCCATAGAAATATGATTGTAAAATGTTTATTCATTTGAAATTTGCATATTTTAGAGTTCAATTAGAAAGTCATGAGATTTGCATGGTCACTACTGTGTACCAAATGCATGCTGATTCTGTACTTTATTTCTCCTTTTTTTTGTACGAAGTTAGTTTACTATTGATGAATCTGGTAATCTTCTCAAGCAATTAAATATTATCTGCTATTTGCTTTGTATGGATGGATGGATGGTATGTTTACTAAATTTGAGACAACTGTCGTACAACAATTTTCTGAAAAATCTTTCATTAAAAGGTATGGTTATGCTATGGTATTATAATAATTGCGGTACGGCTATAAATCATAAATTATGGACACAAGAAAATGTTATTTAATTAGTGAAGATACATTTTGTTTGTAGGGCTGCAAGAATTGTAAGCGATGAGTATCGATGTTTAATAGTCGACCTTGCGCTAAAGTAAATAATTTACTACAAATGAGATATTGAATAATAATTAAATAATACAGTTTTTTATTTTTTTTTTTATTTATTTATCATTTTTTTAGTTAGTCCGATATAAGTTTTCTATTAGTCGTTAAGGTATTTAAATTATTATTTGTGCGGCCTATATTCCTTCGCATGTAAAAATAAAAAAAAATGTTCTGAATATGAGATTCAATTATACGATATTATTTGCTATTGGTTACGAAGATATGCTAAATGTGCACTTACATTTCTTTCATTTTTTCTTTAATTACAAATGATATAACGGATCATTTTATTATCTGTAATAATTTTTATAATAGCTTTAGGTAGGATTTTAATTAAGAGAGAACATGATCAATCGAAAGAATTTCGTAAAATGGCCATTAAGATAATTGGAACTTTAATTTAAATTTATTAGTGAATGAGGAGTTTTACTACAGATGGTCACTATTAATAGAATTAATAAATCCCGAAAATATAGATTTTTCTAGGGGTTCACAAGCTTGTTAAATATTTAATAACTGGTTTCCTTTTTACAAGGAATTGTAAATGCTAATAAATAATTTTATGACTTTTCAAATCTTTTTATCATCGTCTTTGGTCTTTATTTAATTTCCAATTAAATATTCAGATGTTCAATTTTTTTCAATCAGTTGATTATCAGAAAGAAAGAAAATTAAATGTTCATAGTTTTTATTTCAATTAAATATATCGTCTAATTTCAAGATCCACCATCATTAAGCGGCACCGACTGTAGATATTAATATTTTTCACAGAATCTTATGAAGCAATAATACAGCTATTAATTTTATCGAACTATAACCTTTTCACCTAAATAAAGAAGTATATTCTGCTTGCTATAAATCCAAATATTTAATATAATGTCTCTCCGCTAAAATAAAGATTGTTGTTTCCGTATCGTAAAGAAATCAACCAATATTTCTATAAATTAGAAGTGACGTTTACTTTTAATGTTTTGGTTTTTAGATAATTCTTTAAAGATACTTTGCGTAGATTTTCTTTAAAAATTTGAATCTCCCTTTTTAATTAATCCCTCCATTTGCTATTAAAAAAATTTCAATAATATCAGAAGTCATTCAAAATAAATGAATTGTCTGCTTCAATCAACAGAGGATTTACATTAAATTAACTGTGTATGTTTCATTTTATTAGATAGAGATTATCTAATATGTAATAATGAAGTAAGAATATGAAAAGAAATATTTTTGGTTTGTAGCTATAAAAAAAACAACCGTTAATCCAAGAGTAGCGCTTGGACTAAATGTTATTATGTTATTTTAGTTAGCCGAATAAACAATCGAAATCTCTGTCTCTTGTATCTATATTTTTACCAAACTCTATATCTATATGATGTCCATTAACCTCTGAACAATCCTTTCTAACCAAATATCCCCTGTTTATATCTGGAGAAAATATTCATGGCCTGAAAAATTTGAATATATCCGAAAAATGCCTGGAAATTGGTATATTGAAACCAGTGGCGTGCACAAATACAAAAATTAAATATTTCGGAGTAGTTGAAATTTATCTATAAGAAAAATCAAATATTCGTAAGGGCTAGTACGGAGAAATTTGAATATCGGGCATCGCAACATTTGATCGGGATTTCCCAATTATTTGCTTCAGATCCAATAAAATGTAATGATGCAGGATGCCTTTAAATTAGTTGATGAAAAACACAAAAATATCAAAACTAATCATTTCGTTCAAAAGCTCTGCAAAAACTTAAAAGCTCCCAGAAAGCTTAATTTTCCGGACTTTATTTTTGACGTTGTAAAATCTATTTTCTATCTAAGCAACGATCATTTAACGAAATTTCAATTTTTTCCAAAATAAAGCTTTTAAAACGTAGAAAACTCCATTGAAAGCTTGGAATTAAAATGTGATTTTAAATAATTTGGAATCGAATTTTAATCCGATTAATTGAATTTAAATGAAGTATGGAATTTTCAGAAAGCAGAAAGCTTATTCAAGCTATAAAAAGCACAACGAAAGCTTTAAGTTTCGAATTTAATTTTTAACGTTTAAAAATCTATTTTCTATCCAAATACGATCTTTTAACAAAATTTTAAATTTTCCAAACGAAAATGCTTCAAAAATTGCGAATTCAACATCAGTTATTAAATAAAATAATTTGAGTTAGACATTTGCACCAATAAAAATTGGTTACGATTTTGTTGATACTTCAGGTGTGCTCTGCACCTTCTGCGAATTAGACTGCACGACTGATTGAAACAAACCTGGCTCTAGGAAAAATGGGTATACAAATAAAAATTGTTTTTCACGCAGCTATGAAATATATAAAATAATTATTATTTTACACAAATTTATAGTAGTTTTATGAACAATTAAAAAAAAAAAAATAACGAAGAAAAAATTGAAAAATTTCGAAGATATGAGCCCGTCAAGTAGAACCCTCTTTTGAAAATCCTTGATGATGGTGGATTTTCTTTCTGGTGGAATCATCTGAAAAATAAAAATAAATTGTCCTTATTTAGGGAGCTAATATTTAAGATGTAGCATAGGAAATTTTTTTTGTACAAGTGACAGTTTAACAAAAGAGTCCGAATTTTACTGAAATTTGCGTTTTAAAAATTTATAAAAAATGAACCCGGCATCCAATCAAAAAATCCTATTATAAAGAATATGTGGTTTAAATTTCATTCAAATCGGTCAAGTAGATCTCGAGACATCTTGTCCACCAATTTGGTTGTTTCGAGAAAAACGCAAGAGATAAAAAAGTCCCGGTTTAGCATCTTAAAACTATATCGTATATTTAATAAATATGGCTGAATAAGATTCGAAAAAGTCCGTAGACCCCTCGAAAATACTCTCAACTGCCCAAAATTCCCGGAAGGAATCCCCTCTGCCCGGTCGCTTCGGTCCGCTCCGCTAACTGAGATTCAGGCCGACTCTCTGCCGCGGTCATTTATAATTGCTATAACTCCAAAAATAATTGAAATTTCGTAATGATTAAACGCTTAAAGTATTCTTAAAAGTATAAACAATTTATCTAGCCAAAAAAATTAGGTTAATAATTTAAATTCCTAATAGTAGGGGAACCGACGATTCTAAATGTGGATTTACTCGAGCGTCGTGGGCACCTATTGAATTTTGAAGAATAGATAGTAGAAAGAAAAAAGTATATCATGTGTACCGTTTCACCGGTGGGGGGAGCGTCTACAGGCCTTCAAAAATGTAAAAAATGATCGTCATTTTGAAATACTCGAGCGCGTCAGATATTCAGAGGGTATATTATTATATCTGACGTGCTCGAGTAAATCCAACTATCGATTTTTTTTTTGCATTTTCAATAAGCCGCCACGACCTTGCGTCACATCCGAATCGTCGGTTTTTTGAATGGGAGCTTCGTTTGGATTCACTTAACATCCCCTCTGAATATCTGACGCGCTCGAGAAAATCCCAAAATCCCCGCTTGGGCTCCCCTACTATAACTTTCATGAAAACTGACAAAAAATTTTATGAAATTGAAAAATTTCGAAATTCATTATAATTCGCCAAATTCTTGAAAGTCGGTAAATTTTATGAAAATCCGCCAAATCGGCGAATACGATATAAAAATTCGAAAAGGGAAAATTGAAAATTGGAAATGAGGGAAACAATTTCATGAAAATTTGGAAATTTTTTGAACATAAATATGTCAGAAATTAAGAAATGAGAACTGTTTACGTTGGTTGTCAAGCAGATTTTTCACCCAGTCAATGCATTTATGTATTAAACATTCGTTAGTCATTTTATAATTATTCGATTCTATTCGAGAATTGACCCCCAGCCACCAATGTTACAAAGCTAGTAAAATATTGTTTTCGGGCTAATTAGATTTATATATTTTCATTTTAAAACAACATTTACAGACCATCGAGTAATTCTGGACATTATTTCTTTAGAAACGAGACCATTTTTCTTCGATCGTCTTTGGTTTATTTTGTTTTATTTTATTTTTAATATTCCTCCCATCCATACATACAAATCGCATAACTTTCCTTAAAAACATTGCAGAATTCGAAACGTTAGTAAATTGATGCGTGGCGGTATATCCGTGTAGAGAGGTCGAATATAATAAAAGATAGGGAAAAATTGTTAAGATTATAATCATCATTCTTAGAGTCGTAGCTTTGATATCCAGTCCACATCTTCAAGCTATACTTCGTACTTTTTATGGCTTATTGCATATGTCAGTTAAAAATGTTATAAAAAAATATAAGATTATATGTATATATCCCCAATGCACATAATATTTTTCCTCTTATTGTTGTTGTTTCGGGTTGGTAATTTGCTTAGGATCATGGATCTATTGGGTAAAGACATAAAAATTTATATTTGCAACTTTTTTCTCAACATTTTATTTATAGAACTATCGATGCTATTTATAGAAACATTATAATAAAAATGATATCATGTTTACAATTACAATCATAATGATTATGATGATGATCATTAATATTATGTGCACTTGATTATTAATTCAAAAAATACTTACATAGCTACTTACTTATATTATAGTATAACTAGTTTTAGTTGGCTTTGGGAAATATTCGGAGGATTGTACAGCATTTACTTGAATTATAGGGATGCGAACCACTAAGATTTTTGAATTGGTTATAGAGAAAATAATTTGTTGGTTATGGTTTGGCATCCCTAATTGAAATCTTTACACCCGATTTAAATTAATTGGTTATAAATTTAAAATAAATCTTTTCTATCCTCCTTTTATTGGCTATCAATTTTCGGTTCCTATATACAATTGATGTTCAATTCAATTCGTTAAATGGTTAATCTTCTATATGGTCATAGCTTATCATATGTCAATTAACTATTAATCTCATATGTTATTTTTAAATAAAAATTTCCTTTTATTTCCTGCAAGTATATTTAATTAGAATGACAAGTTGTAACAACAATACCAATACAAACCATTTCGTACATCTAAGATGAACCAAATGTTCAAGACTTTTTTCGTGTCCAAAAAGTTTCTTCTCATGCATTATGATGTCTAGATGGCCTATATCGATTATGCGATTTATAATACTTTGTAACATACAATACAATTTTTGATTATTCTTTTTGATTTTATTTGCAGTAGTCGCCGCGAAACTTAATTCAATTTAATATTAAAACCGTTTCTATACAGATTCTTTGAGAAATTATTTTATTGGATATAAATCGTGGAAATTCAACCTTATTTAATAATGCTGAAGGATGGAAATGATTGAATTCAGTAGATGCGAATTAATTAAGTAATTAATATCTTAGTTAATTTATTCCTTGATTATATTGATTGTATAAGTCGATAAATGATTTTGAAATATCAAGCAAAGTAAAGAAAATCGGGGAAAAAATAGGTAAAGTCAAAGTATGACCGAAGAAAATTGTAAAAATTTGGAAAATAAATTTTTGGATTACATCTGCCAGATTTTAATAAATTGTCCAATCTTTTTTTTTTAATAATCAATTTATAATATAAATAAAAACGTATACATAAATAAATACAATAACTTTCTCTTAGAAAGAAGAAATATGGTCTGAAAAAATTTCGATTTGTCCTAATTCTACAAACTTAATTCGTAGAATTAGACGAAACTATTGTCCCTATGCTTTATTCAATTTTATTACTTATCACCTGCTGATAAGATCATTCGTGATTATAATAAGCGACCACCACTTCATGTATGTACATTCTTACGAGCAAAGAGTAATGCTTTGCCATCTCTAAATAATTTTTCTTAATAAATTTAATTGTGTGGTTGCACATAACAATCATTTGATATATAAATATGTTCATATGTTCAGTGATGAAAAAAATTCGCAATCAATTCGAGATGAAACCACAAAAACCTGAAAAAACTCGATCCCCAATAATGAAATCTAGAGCAATTTAATAGGGCCTTTAATTGTAATTAATCTTTTATGTTCTCTTGAATGTGTGAATTTTTTCGTATTTAAAATATAATTATAGGATAATTTCATTAGACGTGGAGATGATATTTATATGTCAGTGTGGAAAGGATGACAAGAATATTTATCTACACTTTTATTTCAGTGGCGTGCAGGCGAATGCACGGAAAGCATAGAGCACACCTGAAATAATTGCTAACTCAAATTATTTTATTTTAATTTTAATTTTTTTTTTGTCAACATTTAATGGAACGAGAGGTGCTACAAAAAAAGTCTCGAAATATGGTCTATGGAACAGATATGTGGTACTTAAAGTCTTATTTTCTATGATCTGTATTCTATCTATTTTGATTTTAAGCTTTCAATGAGCTTTATTGAGCAATGAGTTTTTTAAAGCTTTATTTTGGAAAAAGTTGAATTTGTGTTAAAGGATCGTTATCTGGATAAAAAATAGATTTTAAAACGTAAAAATAATGCTCGGAAAAAAAGCTTTCTGTGAGAGCTTTTAAATTTTGCAGAGCTTTTGTATGAAGTGTTTTTATATTTTTGTATTTTTTGTCAACTAATTTCTAAACTTTCTGCATCATTACATATTTTTGGATCCGAAGAAAATTATCGGGAAATCCAGATCAAATGTCGTGATATCCGATATTCAAATTTCTCAGTTCGAGCTTTTACGAATTTTTGATTTTTCTTAGGTAAGTTTAAACTTTTCCGAAATATTTAATTTTTATATTTTTACCTAACTGTCAACGCAACTTTCTGCGTCTTTACATTTTTTGTCCGGCCGAAGAAAATATTCGGTATGTAGTACTCTAGTATTAGTGCGACGATAAATGCTGTAACATTTTGTTAAGGGGTCATAAAATTCTGCGCACCTTATGTTGTGTGATGATGTGTACCGCACACCACTGTTTTATTCTGATTCCAATTGATATTTTCTTGCCAGTAGATTTCTATGGATGTAGGTAAGTTTTGCAGTAATACAATTTGATTTGATGTAATTTAATGTCACAATTTATATATTATGTTGGTAGATATTTTTCAGTTTCAACTGACGGTAAATAAGAAATGTAAGTACGACTCTAATACTGTACAGTTATATCTAAAAAAAATATTCAAATTTATCTGAAACAATATTTAAGAAAAGTTCCATCAAAAAGACAGAAGATTTACTAGAATGAACGTAAGCATTTATTTCTTATATCAAGGAAAGTAAAAGTGTTTGAAATTAGAAAATCATGATTAAATTAAGAATATTATAATTAATTTTATAACCTTTGTTTAGCAATAAGTAGTAATAATAAATTACTAACCACAAGAAAATAATAGACATAAAATAGGAAATTGATTGGTTAGCTATTAATAAAATTAAGAAGTAAGTTCTTGCTATCCAGCGTGACTGTACTCTGTGCACTTTATTATGGCTACATTTAGTTTGTAAAGTGCGCTTAATAGCATCACGTACCAATTAGACTTTTTGAACGTGAGTTGCGTAAAATTTGGTAAAATATAAAGTATACGAAGAAAAAAACTACGGTTTACCGTACATTTTTGCCTTCTCTCTAGCTTAGATTTATCGTTTTTTTATTCCTTCTGTACAATTTTTTCTTTTTTAACTTTTATGGAACAACTGTTTTACATCACCAGCCCATCAAAAACCAGCAGTTTACCAGTAGCGCAAAATATAATGTTTCACATGCCGAGAGCAAAAAGAAAAACAGTAGCCATAGGAGGTAATACAAATACTGTCCAAATATGTACAATTAGTTGATATAGATAATTACATTTATATGTATATCTAATAAATTTTATTAATTTTAAGGTCAAAATTCAATTTAATTTTCAGATTTTCGGTCCCTCAAGTAAATTTATTAATTATATTTATATTTGTAATTATTATACTATTTGTGGTTATAATTGAATGAAAATTCTTAGAGAAAACGGCGTATAACAATTAACAATTTAATTTAAATTGTAAAGAATCTCTAGATATCTTGCTACTTAATATAAACTAAAAAAAAAATAACCGAATTTTAAAGATCTTTTTTTATCACCATCCATATGTTGTTATAAGTAGACAAAATTACGGCTTATAAGCTTTAGCCATTGTAAGTGGACAAGGTCAAGTTTTAAATATGAAATAAAAAATTTGTTCGATGAGATTGTTAAATGATACATAGTTAATACTTGTTTGCCGATATAATTCCATTGTTGTACCAAATAATACCTCCACTTATGTTATTCACTTCTTTACACTATTAACAGGTTCAATTGAAGATGGTAGATGGTAATATTGATGAAAGGAAAAATATTATCCATGGTAATTTTACGGCATATCTTTCAAATATATTCCAAATCATAATGGCATGGAATAATTTTTGACCAGATAAGTAAAATTCAAATAAATATATTCGGAATCTAATCCTATTATTCTGTACACATCTCTTATTATTAGATGATCATAAGATAGGTAATTGGCGGAAATTCAACAGTTATTATTGCAATAATTATCAAATTCCTTTGACCGTATGATGTTTGAAATTAAATATACATAATATGGCATGCGGTGGATGGATGGATATTATTGGCATACAATTATACGAGTAAAGAAAATATCACCAAAAACCTAAATTTGCTTTGAATATTAATCGGGCAATTATCATAAATTTTAAAATAGATAAATCTCGAAATTGTATTGCCAAATCAATAGAATCTTCTATCGCAAATCACATTATAATTTGTAACATTTTGGTATTATGATAACTTCTCTGATTTTAAATTAAATATTTATTCATTTTCTGGAAATAAAAATAGTGCTGGTTATAAAATATAATTTTTACAAAATAAATCTAGAAACTAGAAATTTGAACTTTATTTAAATAAAACTAAGAAGAACGTAGATCCATTTTCAATTTTATATTTAATTAAATATCTAACATTTACATAATTTAATAATTAAATGAACTCGTTTTATGCAATAATTAATTTTAAACATTTTAAACATTTTAAACATTTAAACAACAAGAGAAATCTTAGTTAGAAAACTGTAAATTTGTTCGCAATTTAGTGCAAATAAGCCGCATGTATTTCATCTGAGATTTTAGGTTTTTTGTTTGTTTCCTGAAATAAATAGAGAAAAAATCTTATTATAATGATTTTAAATTTTTAGTTTCAAAAATATATTTTTAATAAATTTTTAAATAAAAAAATATTTCTTTTGTTTAACTCGGATTATTTTCCGCAAAACTGCATCCAGAATTTATTTTTAATTTTTATTTTTTTTTACTTTTATCAATCAACCCAAAAATTTATTTGATTTTATTTTCTGATCATCATCAAATTTTCAAATTAGTGAAAATTTTCGATTTTCATGAAATGTTCGTATCTTCGATTTAACAGATTTTCGGATTTCACATAGTTTTCCAAATCTTTGTAGTAGTAGCTTTGGACTTTTTCCGTTCTGAGTTCTCAAGTAAATGAAATCTGAAAAAGGGAGATAGTTAAAGTTGTAATTAGTGATGTACCGTATCCTAAAAATACCGGATACCGGGTACCAGGTATCTGGAAAAAAAAATATCCGGCCGGATACCGGGTACTATAATAATACTTAATAATTTAATAAAGAATATGTATGATATGTGCATTTAGACTTCTGCAGACTCTGTTCGCCCTTTTCACAAATTTTGCTCTGCCTATTCCCAACTATTCCTGACTTTAAACCACTAAAATGTCGAAAACAAAATCGAAATATTCGAGAAAATTAAAGAAGAAAATCGAGGGCAATGGGAAAAGTTCAAAAAGCCGTTAAAAAGTTGGGAAATGTTTGCAAAAGGGCAGGTACAACTAGGAAACAGTCAGAAAAAGTCTGATGAAGTCGGTTACGGGTCGGAAAATATAAATAAAATTTCGAAGATATCAGGAAAGATTCAGGAAGTCATTAAAATATCAAAATAAAATAATAGAAATAATTCAGGAAAACTTGGAACAGATAGTAAAAAATTGGTAAATTCAGGTAGAAATCTTGAGGTAATCAGATGAAATTCACTGAATTTAGAAAACTCACCGAGCAATTTGTATGAAATCACTAAAGTTTGAATTCAGAAATCAGTTGAAAATTCGGTAAGATAACCTCGGCAAAAATCTACAAGAAAAAATCTAGAAAATTCTCCAAAAATCGGGAAAAAATCGGGGAAATCCGAAAGTAATTAGGAAAAAGAGAAAGCTTAGTCTAAAAGTCTATCTTGAATTTAATTTTCATTTTACTGCGGTGTTTTCCGTCTTTTTCTACATTGCTTGACTCTCCAGACTCTACTCGATCTTTTCCAAATTCTTTCATACTTTAGCAGTAAGTATAATATAGAATAATAATAATAATATAGAATAAAATTCTCGATTTTTTCGACTTTTTGGGACTCTTCTTCACTTTTCTTATACGAGTATAATTTCCTGATTTTTAATTTGTTCTTATTATTTTCCGATATTTACTTACCTTTTCCCGACATTTCACTATTTCAGAATTGTTATTGATTTCTTTTTTCAATTTTTAACGAATTTTATCTGCTTCGCAAAATTTTCTTAAAATTTATTTATTTATGTATTTATTTATTCTTTATTTTCCGAACCTTATTTTTTTACTTTTAAAATCTATTTTCTACCCAAATAATGGTCGTTTAACGAAATTTAAAATTTCACAGAAAAAGTTTCAAAAGTTCGGTAAACTCTTTGAAAGCTTAAAATTTAAATTTTATTTTAATATAATTTCAAATCCAATTTTTATCCGGCTTATTAAATTGAAATTGAATTTGATATTTCTGCTAAAAGCTTTTTGAAACCATTATAAGCTCTAAATCTTTAAGTCTCGAACCTAATTTTGTATGTCCTACAATCTATTTTCTATCCTGATAATGATTCCTTAATAAAATTTCACATTTTCCTAAAATAAACTTCAAAAGTCTCGAAAGCTTATTGAAAGCTTACTTCAAAGTTGACAGTTATTTCTAATTCTTATTTAAAAAGTAATTTCAAATTTTTAAATTATTTATACAATTTATACATCTCCACGTCAAAAAATGATAAACTGAGTATTTTTTGACTTTCTCGATGCGTTTTCTCGTCGTTTTGTGAGACCAAAAAATGACTTTTTGCCATTTTTTCCATTGTAGCGAAATTACTGAGCGAACTGACAAAGTTGGTGAAAAAAATTTGTAGGTAATTTAATTTCCTTTAATTTGATATCTTACTTAACCATATCGGTCAATTCTAACTCGAGATATATTCAAATATGTTCGACTACCTCTGAAAAATTTTCAAAAATTCATATCTCGAAATTCTATCCATAGAAAAAAAATTTTATTACCATTTTCGTGCTTAATGCGTTAAATTATTATATGAAAAGTGTATTGGCATCTACATCACAGAGATTTATTTTTTATTTTGGCGCATAGTGTTATGGGAATACCACTGAGCATATTTCAAAACTTTCGGTAGGGAGGCGCCTATATTTTTTTCAGCAAAAAGGGGGGCACAGGCAGGAAAAGTTTGGAACCCCTGTAATATCTTCTTTTGATGAACAATTTTTGGTAGAGGATATTTTTGGTAGAAAATCATACTCGGATATTTAATCGTTTCTAAAATTAAAACGGTAAATATTTGTGTTTAAGTAAATATTATAATTATCATTGAAAAAGTGCATAATAGGAAGCGTAGCCCGAGTATCCTTAAACAAAATCATTAATAAAAGTTTCCACTTCTTTAAGTATATTTGTGAGGAGTACATATCTAAAAATGATCTTTTTTTTTATAACAATATGATAATTTATTAAAATTAAAAATACTGGTCTGGTATATACACGAATATATAACTTATGAATGGATAATTATGAATAATAATACAATGGGGATTTTTGACGAATGAAAGAAACTATGTCTAAAACCCCCAGACGTAATGAATGAATGAAGTTATTGGAAGAAATGAATGAATTGAAAAAAAAGAGAACGATCCACGTGCATTATATTGCGTAAGTGATATAAATGCATATTAAATTAATTTATTTTAAGAATTAAATTTTTATCACCAGTACGGTTAATTATAATTCAAGGAAAATATATCTCACTATTTGTATCTATCAAACTGACCGTTAGAAGGAGATTATTAATATAATTACTATAAAATTGTTTGGTTAGGAATGTGAAGACCTTCCAAATTTATAAAAGTCTTTGTGAACAATATTTAAACAAAGTGATAATAGGTGTCAATTTTTCAAGAAATCAATAATTTACCGAAAAAAAATTATTAATACAAAATTAAAGGAAGCAAATTACTAATAAATTCATTATCAGTTTTCCATTCATTACCCAAATTCCTTATTTATTATTTCTGAAAGCAATTATATATCCGTTTGATAGATTGCTTCTTAAAACCGTTGGTCACCATAACAATAAGGTCAAACGAAATTATTAATTTTTTAATTAACATAAAAATTATACGACTACCGATTTTTAATTTATTCTAATAAACAATCATTTTAGCATATTATTTGCTTATTTGCCGTTTATTAACCAAATATCAAGTTATTAATATTTTAATATCAAGTTTGTTATTTGAGTTGTTTAGTGAAATTAAATAATTAAAAATAATTCTGTAATATATTTCCTGGATTGATGATCATCATCACCAAAACATAATCGTGGCTAATAAATACAATAAATACAAAATGTTTATGTCTCTTATAATTTTGAATCTAGCATTTTGTATTGTATTTACTATAAGATGCTAAAGGTTAAGATCTTTTTACTACGTAAATTACTTCCACCCGTATATCTCTGAAATTATCAATGCTAAAAAAATCGGGTGACGGAATATCGATATTAATTTACCCATACGACGAAGTTTATGCATTTTTGATAAGGTTGGAGCCTTAAAAAATTATACAATTCTCATCTGATTATCATCAGCTTCGCATGATATGTATTAAGTAGTAATGAAATATGCATGCAAGAATTTTTTTTTTCCTGAATTTTCATCACATTTTTTCCATTGAATTTTCTTGAATAATTTATTACCAAAAAATTATTACCAAACAGGCCTTGAATTTCAAATGCTTGAAATAAATAAACAAAAATCAATTTGCTGTTATTAAATAATAATTCAAAAAATTTGGATGAAAAAATATACCGAAAAAGAGAGAAAAAATGGTCAAATTATGGAATTTATTGTGTAGAAAATATTCTTATAAATTTTTTCCCCATTCCAAAACCGATAATTATTAAACATCATTATTCTGAAATTAATAAGATATGTACACATGCAAGTAGAATATATTATCAAACCAATATATTGATGGAGAATTAATGATTTTTTGGTATGAAATTCCTGTTAGAAATGAGGACATACACAATCAACCCAAAATGTAAATAAGATAAACACCAGAAGAAGGAAAAAAAAATCAAAACTAATTATATTGCACGATCAAACTACCAAATTGAAAACCGAGACATTTGAATTATATTATATAGTAATCCTATACTTGACTTCAATTTATTAAGATATCACGTGAATGAAATTAAAGTGAGGCGATCTTGAGTTTTTTCCACAAATTAGGTAGTAATTTTAGATAGCAATTTAGATTATATGGTCCTTAGATAATCATAGAGTAGTTTCCGCATCAAAAATACTTTTCATAATCTTGAAACTTTTTAAAATATTTATTTGTTTAAAATTAAGAATTGTTTAAGGCAAGTAAAGCATAAAATACAATTACGCATATACCAAAATTATAGATTTATTTTGTGCAAATATTTTTGGGTAAATATCAAATAATTGTAGTTGCAAATTTGGTTTTTATATACATTTATCGAATTGGTGACACAGTTTATTAAGATTCAATGTGTTGAAGAGTAAACGAAAGACATCAATAAGTGACGAACCCGTACTATATGTAAAATAATTTATAAATAGATAAATACATGATTGTTTTATAATTTTTATTTATAGCAAAATAGTTTTATTTTCTGCCACTAGTCTTTATTCGCTAATGACATTAATATCCAAAATAAATTTTTGATACAAGGTATCTGAAATGCAATTGCTGACAGCGAGGTACAATTATATTACTTTTATAAATGGGCATATTTTATAATTATTTAAAAATATTTAAAACTGCAGAAATTCAGAATTGCAATTCAAAAAACGTTCAAAATAGCTTAGTGGCTTAAAATTTCCAGCATTTTGAAAACGTTTTTTTTTAAGTTTTAAGTCACAAAAATTTCAATCAAAAAAGTAATTCAAAATCTATATTTCTGATTCTTTTTATTTTACTAATTTAAATATTTTTAAATTCAATGAATTATATTAAATACAATTTAATTTGATTTGAACAAATATGAATTTAATGTATATAAAATAGTTGGTTAATTAATTAGGTTAAATAATTGGGTGATTTGGCTAGAAATTGGCATTTTGTTCTGGAGCGCGCTCAAACAAATTTTTTTTAAAAATCCTATTATACAAAATTTTACATACATCCTTTGGCTAAATTTTGCTCACATCATTTTGATTTGATGAGTATTTAGTGCCATAATCAGGTGCCGTAAAGGTCGGGAAGTTAGCCAAATCACCCTAACTGGTAGAATGAAGTGGAGAAATTAATTTTAGGATAATATGATAATATTGCTTATAAAAAAATTTTAAAAATTTTAAAAAAATTTTAAAAATTTTAAAAAATTTTTGTTTTATTTGCTAAATTTGAACTTTTGACACTTGTTTTTTTTTTTTTTTGAGCTGTTGTTGTTACCGTCTCCTTCAGCGCTTTATTGATTTTTCGCTGATTTGCTTCATTTTATTTTCTGCTCGTCGAGTAGTTTGCTGATGAGCACATTCCGGGCCTCCGGAGATGTTAAGATTGCGAACACATTGCGACATTTTTTTCATAAAAAACAATTTTTTAAACGATTAAAACTGCAAGAAACTAAAAATCAATTTTCTTTAAATTATAAAAAAATAAAAAAAAAATATTGAAACAATTATAATTTGCAATTTTGTAACATAAAAATATCAAATTTAAATTGAAATTTGTCGTCATCTATACCTTTCACTCCTCGAGGGAGTATAGGTGCTTATATGGAAGTTTCTTTGACTTATTACGCGATTATTTA
>JANTOP010005940.1:0-16803 GCA_027564815.1 Symmerus nobilis
GAACGAAATGCGTTGCGGCTTGTCGCAAATAGTTAAGCCTGCGAGTACTCTGTGACAATAAAAAATCTTGCTGGGATAGTGACTCTTCATTTCTTCAAGAAATCTTCGTAGATAATAATCTAAGGTTGAGTAAGGTGATTCGCAAGCGGGATTACATCCCATATTTATTATTTCTAACCGTAAATTACACCACTAACTGCCTGAAAATCATTCTTAAAACCTATATCTGTATATGATTGTAGCCGAAAATTTCAAATCTGCAAATTAGGGCTTTTACGAATAACAGATTTCATTCCAGTATTATTTTCATTAAAAATTTTGAGAAAGTCTGTAAAATATCCAGGAAAATAAGGAGAACAATCGGTAACATAGAGAAAGCCGTTAGAACTAGAGAAACGCAAGGAAGTCACTAAAAGTAGATAATAATCTACCATTTCTTGACTTTTCTGACTTTTCCTCAAAGTGTTTAGAGGCATTGTGGTCACAAACATTTTAGGATAATTTTCGAATTTTCTAAATTATTTTATGAGCAAGACAAAATTCCAAAATTCTCCAGTAATATTACTCTTTATACACCAATTTTCGCCAACACATTTTTTCCAAAAGATGAGTTGGACTATTTGCAAAAAATGTGTTGTGTGCGAAAGTACCCATATCTCCGCTATATTCTAATTAGGCTAAATTGTATTTGATATTTTTACTAATAAAAGATTCCGCATAAGTTCTGTAGGGCTTTCGTTTTACGCCCTCCCCCCCCCCCTCCCCCTCTAGACTCCAAAAAACGATTTGACATGTAAAAATTGACTGGGCTATATATAGATTTTGCTGGGGTTGGTTTATGTTTTACCCTTCTTAGTCTTATACCTGCAAGACTAATTGATATGCAGACGTATAAAACAATAGGAATTTTTGTAAAAAATTCCCGCGGTTTCCTTAAAAAAGTTTAAAAGTCCGTTTGGTAAATTTCAGAGTTTACCTCTTCTACACTGGGTTTTAAAAGAGTGATCGGCCTGATCAATTTCCCGTATAAAGTAGGAAATTTATACATTTTTTTCTCTCTTGTCTTAAGACATCATCAATCATTTTAAACAATAAATAATTTTTTTCTGCATAAAAGATTAATCTATAATCTACTTTCATCAATTTGCCTTCCTTCTCTTTTGTTTCAATTGGTTGGCTTTCCTTACAAGCCGTCAGAATATTCGCTTAAGTAAGTATTCCGGAAACACACCGGAGAAATGAAATTTATGCATTTAATCTGTACCAGAAATGGAAACAATCGATATAGAATTTTATATCGGTTATTTTTCGTATATACAGGGTGCTCTATTTATTATGTAGGAATTAATTATTATTAACAATTTTAAAATTTTAATTTATGTGCTGTCAAATAACATTTTTATTAATGGAATATTTGATGACCAGACCAGGCCTTCCGATCACGATTTTTATTTTCCTATTAATTACAATCATGTAAATAGCCTGCAGTTGTTTTAATTTGTTTGAAATTAAACTAATTTTGTCGGCAGGTAATTTGATTAAAAATTCTAAAGAAGCCGATCTGTTAATACATTTTTTGGGGAGGTGAAATGATCTTCAATGGATCTGTCTACCTGTCTGTTTCAATTTCTGTAGTATTAATTATATAATTAATAATATTCGAAAGCTTTAGGGTTTCGTTCGATTGATTTGATTATATGAATGCCCGTATCCATAGTACATCTTATTTATAATTTACAAATTCTGTCTATTTTTCGCTAAAAAATTTTATTATTTATTTTGTAGAAAAATTAATGGCTAAACAAGCTAATTTATCTTGTTCAGTCATTATTATGAGCTGTGCGACCTTCATTAAACCCGAGACATAATTAAATTAAAACAACAACAACAAAAATAAAATAAATAAATAAAAATTAAGTAGGAATTAAGAAATATTAGAAAAATAATAGACGTTTAACTTATAATTTATTAAACAAATATTTTTTAAATATTTTTTTTTTAACTTTTAAATTTTGATGAGATTTTCTTAATACAACAAGAAAAAAAAGATCATTTATAAATTACTTCCTATATTTATTTAATTTTAATTAGAAAATCAAATATTAATTTTTTTTCCTGTGGTTGTAACATTACCACCCGAGACGATAATTACATAAGGACGGAAACCCACATCAAATTTTGAGAGAAAAAAAAAAACAATTTAATAATTGAATGATCAAATTGAAAAATAATAAATTTATCGGGAAGGTCAATGTTATAGTTTTACAATCCATAATAAAAAAAAACGTATCAATCGATTAGAAATTCCTATCAAACGATCGACCAACTGCTGGGCCGATAAATTACATTTTCGAAATGTCTTTTTTCTTTTCATTGATTAAAAAGATTAATAAACAAATTATGGAAAAAAAAATATTAAATAATGTTTCCCATAACTGACTGATCCTAATTTAGATCGGAAGTCGGTGAAGTGAAAAGAAATGATCAAAAATCGATCAAACCAAATCAATCAAAAATAAAAATATTATATTTATATTTTTTTCTTGCGTTGATATCTTAAAAATATTATAATAAAAATTAATAATTGCCCATCAAATAAAATAATAATTTTTCTACTTCAATCTACTCCGTTTATTAAAAATATATTTTTTTTATTGAGATTATTTAATAATTTCCGTAACAGATTCGACTTGCATAATAATACATGATAAAGTCTGTGTTTACTGTCTGATTTGAGAGATATTTCTTATGATAATTCGATCAAGTATTTTTTCGATTTAAAATTGAATTTTTTTCATGACGGAAAAATTTAATTTGATTGAACTGAAAATTCGGGATTTGACCGAATGGGTCGAAATTCGGATTACCACATCTGTAGAAATTATATACAACAAAGGTGGCTATTACAAATTCTTATTTGCTTTAAATTTAATTTTTTGCGGGTATTATAAAATTTATTAAAAATTTTTAACTCGCATATGTACAGCCTGCGCGTATAATATACACGCAATTTAATAAAATTATATTATATAAAAAAAACAGACATGGAAATAAAAATAATGACATGGTTACTTAAAATATATTTTTAATCAATTGCGTTCTGGTATATTCATATCCAATACAACAGTTCCGAGCAATGAATTATCAATCCCAATAAAAAAACAATTTTTTAATGTTTCTTCTTATAAAATACAAAACTAAAGACATAATTATATGGCAGCAGAGGACTCCTGAAAAATTCTTTCCTATATGATTCTGGTTTCTCACAACTTTCTGCAGAATAATGAATGAAACTACACCACTGCTAAAAATCTTGAAATTCCTGAAAGTCTTAAAATTGAGGATCACCGGATTAAATATCTACTCAGGAGTATGAAATTGACAGATTCGAACGCTTTTGAAAAATCAATTAATATTAGATTTAAGGCTTGTTGGGATTTAATTCCTCCTTGGATATCATATATAATCTTTGTCAGTGCAGTAAGATTGCTATGTCTTGACCTGAAACCAGATTTGTATTTATTAAACAGACAATTTACGATAAACATAATATAAGGTTAATAGGTCTAAAATCCAGTATATTCGTAGGTGCGGAGGCCTTGGCGAATGGTACAACTATATACTATAGAACCCTACCAGCTATTAGGGAAAATAGTAGTAATAATGAAATGGAACAATGGTACCATATATTGTTAGAGATTTTCTGACAATGCTAGGAATATCCGATCCACAGCCCTCTGGTGACAATTTATTATCATCGCTCCGTATCCATTAAGAATACGCTTACCCTGTAGTATAAATTGGTAGTAAAGGTAGTAACTATCTGAATTGTAGGGTTACAATTATGTAAAGGGACCTTCGAAATTCCAAAAAATTATATCAACATTTTTTAAAATTCAAAGACTGACTTCGAAACCTTAAAATTCAACCAAATGTTCCTGGGAACCATAAGAAAAATATGAAAATTACGAAAAGCTCGTAAAATACCTTAAAATATTCTGAATTTTTAAGAGAAAATCCCTAAAGTTGAAAGGCTTATACTTTTAAAAAAAACGTTTTAAGAATTCTCCCAAAAGTCTTCATCAAAATTATGTAAAGCTCCTAAGGATTGGCTGACGTTTTAAGAGAAATTACCGGGTATTAACTGATATAAGTTAAGAAATCTACAAATCAATTATATGCTCGGTAATTTCCAAAAAGGCCCTAAAAGCTTACAGTGAAGCGAGAATCGATTTTTTTAGCATTTGCATATTTGTAACTTTTCTCATTTAGTAAAATATTCTGAAACATTCCAGCTAAAATTACAATTAAATAGTTTTATAAAATTTCCACAACACTGGAAGGTGGTGCTAGCTCTCAAATGAAACAAATCATTTTTCTTGAAGTGAAATTGCGACAACCTAATGGGATCAATCTATATTATATATGTATTGTACCCAGGTATTAAATTATTTATATGGAAAGTAGATTTCAAAATGTATAAATTTACATCGAAAGCTTAAAGTGATTTTTAGCTTTTCATTTTTTTAAAACTCTTTCTATGGAAATTTATCATTTTATTTAAATTTATTGATTCGGAAAAAATTAGATAAAAAAAATTTTATTTTAAGCTTTCGATAAGCTTTCTAGCCTTTTATACATTTATTTTGGGAAAATTTCAAATATCATTAAATAATCGTAATCTGGATAGAAAATAGATTTGAAATCGTTAAAAATTTGGTCAGGAACTTAAAGTTCTCCTAGAGCTTATAATTGTTTGGGAAAGTTTTTCTCCAAAACTTTGAATTTCAATTCAATTTAATAAATTGGATAAAATTTGGATTCCCAAATGTATAAAATAAAATTTTAATTTTAAGCTTTCGATAAGCTTTCTAGCCATTTATACATTTATTTTGGGAAAATTTTAAATTTCATTAAAAAATCGTAATCTGGATGGAAAGTAGATTGAAAGTCATTAAAAATTTGGTCTGGAACTAAAAGCATTCTTAGAGCTTATAATGGTTTGGGAAAGCCGTTCTCGGAAACTTTTAATTTCATTTCAATTAAATGAATCGAATAAAATTTGGATCCCGAAATGTAAAAAATTAAATTTTAATTTTAAGCTCTGGATAAACTTTCTAGACTTTTGAAATTTGTTTTGGGAAAATGAGACATTTATTTAAAATTGCAAATTTTAAATTATAAAAAAAAAAATTTAAAACGTAAAAAATTGGGTCAAAAACTTAAAGCTTTTTTGAATTTTTCGTTTTTCAAAACTTCTTTGAGAAAACTCCATATTTGATTTAGAATTAATGAATGGCGCAAAAATGTCAATCCAAAATATACTATAACATTAAATTTTATTTTAAGCTTTTGAAGAGCTTTCCAGGAATTTGAAGGTTTTTTAAGGGAAAATTTGAAATTTCATTACAGGTTAGTAAATCTAGCTGGAAAATAGGTTTTAAAACGTAAAAAATTAAATCAAGAAATCAAAGCTTCAGTAACGGAGTTCCTTACGTTAAAGTGAACCTAAGAAGGGAATACATAGTCAGAAAGATGATATGGTGTCCGTCGATCAACTTATTGTTTTTTATTAGCCGTAATTTTTTTTAAACTTAATTCATTTAATTGAATTTATTAAATCTTTGTCAACATTACGACCAATTTTTCAACGGATTGTTAGATATCAAATACGACTTTTGATCTTGAAATCGAGATATTTGATGCTCTAAATAAATTTAATGTAAGAAAAGGAAGTGAACCAGACTACAAGGAATGTTCAAATATAAAATGTCCATTTATTTTTCAGCGAAAAAAAATTTCAGAGATGCACAAAGTTGTAATAAAAGGAGTCACGTAGGAATTTCATTTAATATGCATTTCTGATTGATGATGTGAATTTATATAAAATAAGTGAGTTATTTATAGTAATAAGTAGATTGTTCATGGTTTTGTATATTATTAATAATTTCTTCAATTTGATTAAATAATCTGTAAAATTGCTCTGTATACAGTCTATCTTGGCAATTAAAAATATTCTATTCCCGCCAAATTAAACTCTAATTATGATACGAAATTGCTGAGAAATTCTAACAAAAAATATACCAAAGATATCGCAGGAAAAATTTTATTATTACATAATTATTATTTTGAAATATTTTTCTTTAATAAACAATTCATATTCATTCCAATCTTATTAAATCATTTAAAATTCATGAGTTACAAGCATGAGGTCAAACGAATATTCGTTGTACAGGAAATAACTTGGAACTGCTCGTCCATAAATATACGTCCGAATCTGTAAATAATCTATTATTTTCTCGTAAATAATAAAAAGAGAAAAAAGTAGATACATTTAAAAACGTGAATCGCCTCCGTAAATTGGTAGTATTTCGTAAAAATCTGAAATAAAATGTAATCGAAATAAGAGAAAAAGTATTTCATTCGGACAACAAAATTAAAAAAAAAATTGGCTAAATTTTTCGCCAAAAAATCTTATTAAAAACATTTTCACTTTTTGCTTCTCCCCTTTCCGCCCACCACCACCTTCTCCTCACTTTTAAAATTTCATCAATATTTTCGAAGAATTAAGTGTATAGATATTATATCGCATCAACTTACTTGTATATAAAATAATTATTTCTTTCGGATACTTTATACATTTCTTTGAGATTTGCACTGTTTTCGGTGGTATGTACTATATATATATTGTAGCAATTGTTCAGGTTAATTTGCGTGCATAATTTGCAAATAAGAAAACTGAATTTATATCTACATAAATTTCATTACATATATCTTTTAATAACTGGATCCAATTATTTTGCATCGATCAGCCGGGGAGATTTATTAGGAGAACAAAAGAATTAAAAGAAAAAAAAAAATATTTAAATTTACAAATTAAATAAAAATGAAGAAAAATAATAATAAAAATAACAGACCATATCCGATCTGGAAATATTGGTAATTGTTGTTATCTATTAAATCGCATAAATTCTTTTTACTTGTAAATTTTATTGTAAACGAGCTGTAGCGAAATTCATTTGTTTGGCCCATTTTGGGGGAAAAAGAATTTTTCTTGGGAATTTAATTATTAATACAAAAAGAAATTTTAATTGTTCTATTATAAAAATAAAAAATCTTTGCAAAGTAAAAGATTCGGTGAAAATGATACAAAAGACTTAAGCGACGAACCCGGCCGGTTATTTAGATTAATTATTGTCTCCACTCACCTGAAAAATCATATAACCCGAATCGTACATCCAAAAATCTTCGGGTGTATGACCGGGTTTGGCTAGCTGAATGGCCAAACAATGTTGTAAAATTAATCGACAGCGTTGCGGTCCGCCTGGTGATTTTGTACTCATTTTTATTGTTCGTTTACTGCCCAAACTATACAATAAAATTGACTTGATGGATACCAATTTGTTACTTTTTCTTTCTATTTATTTTTAATATCTATTTTTATGTTTAATATTAAATCACTTAATCGGTCCATTTTAATTGGTGTATAGTGTATAATGTCCTATCACATGGTTGACAATAAACGATGTTTCTTATGAATGGTTGTCTAATTACTGTCATCATTATTTCGGGGACGGGTCTGCAAAGAGATGTTGAATATAAAAAAAAGAAAAGAAAATATTAATTTAATAGACTGGCGGGTTAGAAAGATGGGTATTTATGTGTATAATTAAAAATTGTAGTGAAATATAAAACATTCATTATGAATTATAATTATTATTTAATGGGGGAATTTTATTTCTTTTATGTTATGAGAGAGTATATTCCACATCCACACCTTCATAATATTTATCAGATTGATATTTGAAAAAGTAGCATAAATTTCATAATAAGTTCCATTCATGTTTCTGCAAAGATTATGATACGATTTTAATTTTCTTTGAAAAGCCTTTCAGTAAGGATATATCAGAAACAGTTCATGACAATTAATTAAATAACTGTTACGTAATTTAAGACATTTTAGCACAACTGTTCAGACCTTTCATTATCGATTAGTGTCATGAAAGAAAATGAAAGTTTTTAACCACTTAATTAACACACCCAAGTATTCATGGGCAAGACATAATTTGTCTTCCTTATGTCCTTATGTACTTAAGAGGTAATTATTTTTGATATACGAACAACAGATCTTTTCTTCAACGTTATTACAAAGATCAATCATTTTCCTTAATATCTGGGTTATCAAATCTTCATAGATAAATGCTAAAAATAAATGAATATCCTACGGATTTTTTTTAAAAGATCTTATAGATTTATTCAAAAAATTGGGACGCCCATTCAATGCATGAAAGACTGAAAATACCTCCGATTGAATTCCCGGTAGATTATCCAATAAATATCTTGACCATATTCCAAGTTTTTATATTTTCGGATTTAAAAGATGTTCCGAAAATTGGAAAAGATCAAGAAAAATCGGGGGAAGTCTGTCTTGCTGGAGAAGCAGAAAAATACAAGTAAACATTCGAATGTCAGAAAGTATTAAGAGAAAATAAGAAAAACTGATGAAATATTAAAAAAAAAAATTAGGGTAAAGCCAGACAACATTCATCGAATTGCCGAAAATGTCGTAACGTGTTGCGAGAAACCATGGGGGAAAAAATACGTCAAATCTCAGAAATAATCGAGGAAAGGTTGAATATGTTGGGCAAGGTAACAGAATAAGTCAGCAAAAATTAGAAGGAAAAAGCGAACATTTCGGGAAAGAATTGAGAAAGTCTGTGAAATTTAGCGAAATGTCGCGTCGGTAATATAGTCGGAAAAAATTGTGGACAAATCTGAAAAATTGTTGAGAATAGTAGGGAAAATCTTGGACAAAATCAGACGAATTTAAACAGAAAAAACATTTAAATTAAATCGGGAATATTGGGCAAAAATCATAGAAATTCAGAAAAATGCGGGAAATAATCGAGGAAAAATTAGAAGAGTCGACAAAGGTTTAAAACAAAAAGGTGCCGGGTCGATAAATCTAGAAAACTATATGGGGATGAGAAAAATCAGAGAAAATTGGGAAAATTATATAGGTGAAAGTAGAAGATAAAATCGAAGACATTGTAAAAATGTCAACTATTTATGGAAAACGACTGAATTTCTTATCTATTTTCCGGCTACTTTCTATTTTTCCATACTTTACTCGTATTGCCATACCTTCCTGGTACTTTCCGAATTTTGTACCATTTTTCCTGACTATTTTGGAATTATACGAGTACCAGGAATTTTATGACATTTTCTACAATTTATACAATTTTATACTATTTTCCGATTTTCCGATATGTTTCGAATTTCTCCCTACTTTCAATCTCCTCAGTTTTATATAAATTTGTTTTGGAAATTAAGCTTTTCACGATTTTTAACGACTCTATCTTAGTTGCTAGACATTTTACAGAATCCAGGGAGGGGGAGGGAGGGGGGGGGGTCAGATTTGATTTAATGAAAAAATTTAGTAGTTTTTGTACGTTAGAACGGTGCTCTGCACTTATGTGCTCTTTTTTTTAAAAAATTCCTGAATCCAGATGTAAAAACAGACATCGGATTTAAGAAAATTGCATGGAACTTTCGAAAGTTTACCATTAAGTTGGATGATAGTTCTATGTGGTAAACTTGTAAAATTGATTTAAGGTTTTTCATAGAGAAAATTCGTATAGGGATTATTAAGAAATGTCACAAGTCTGTGGTTTCAGCCACCAGCTTCCCGATAATATCAGGAGAAGTTAAAAGAAAATTGGGAAAATTCGCAAGATGTGGACAAAGTCAAAAATCCAACTTCCAACTTATTACTAACGTTCTCTGATTTTCTTTTTAATTTTTCGTATCGCTTCAATTCTTAGAATAACTTTTTCAAATTTTTTTAATTAACATTGTTTGTTTTGCCTGAGTTTCCCAAGATTTATTTTTCACGACTTTCTAAGACTATTAATGAATTTACTTCGTACCCAAATGAACCCCGCAAAACTTTCTGGGTTTTTTTTAATCAAATTGTAAAACATTTTGAAATCAATGAAAGCTTCAACTTTGAAGTGTAATTTTATTCGTATTGAAACCTAACGAAATAATTTAACTGCAACAATATTTCAATTGCTACGGCAAAAGATCCGCATAAACGAAAGAGCCCAACAAAAGCTTTAAGTTTTTGGAAAAAAATTCATGCGTTTTGGAATCTAATTTTATTCTGAATAATTAAATTGGTAATCAATTCTGAAATGTCCAACAAAAGCTCGACAAAAGCTCGAAAGCTCAAAAATACGTCAGGTTTGAGATGTAATTTTATTCGTATTGACACCTATTTTCTACCCAATTAAATCTACTATATTGAAACTCAGAATATTCGGACTGACGGACGAACTCAACAAGAGCTTTAGGTTGTAAATAAAATTTGATATGTTATGAAATCTAATTTAAATACGAATAATTAAAATTTAATCAAATCGTAAACATTTCTACAAAAGCTTGACGAAAGCTTTTAATGCCCAAGGAAAGCTTAATCTTTGGAATGTAATTTCATTTGTTTTGAAACTTACTTTCTCATCCAAATAATTTAACTGCAACGGAACTCTAAAACAGAAGCTTCAGGTTTTTAATAAAATTTACACATTTTGAATTCGAATTTTTATTCAAATAATTAAAAAGCTTCGTAAATATTAGTTGTGTGAATAAGTTTTCAGTATCACATTTATTTTTCCCCAAACAACCAAAAAAGTCCCGGGCCTAAACTGTTGTATGGAAGACGCGGTCCTGCTCTGTTCGCATTTTCACAACTCATCTTTCTCCCGACATTTGTTTATCATTTTCCGAGTTTTCCTTGAATTGTTTGACTTTTTTAAATTTTTTTTTCCAATTATTGCCGATAATTTTATACAGTTTATATATTCTACAAAATATTCTCGAATGGATTTCAAAAAACCTACACATTTTCTGAATCACATTCTACACTATAAGAAAAATCCCTCTTTTTATTGAGATTATTTATAAAAATTTGGAACAGACATCTAATTACATACCATTGTTTTAAAGTTTAGCCGACATTATTAGGTAATGTTTGTAATTTTTATGGAATTTTATATCTCCAATTTACATGCCCCATTCAATAAAAAAAAAAATATCGAAACAAACGACCTTGTTTGCATTGAACAAGCGAATAATGAGACGAAATTATGCCATATTTGGCAAGGTTTTTACTCTTATATTATATTTCTTTATAAAAAATTTTAAGTACATATAAGTTTTTTTTTCGTCTATCTCTGGGCACTAATAATAATTACTGTGTACTTAATAATTAAATATTAACATTAAAAATAAAAATAATTGAACAAATAATTTGTTTGGTTGCAAATGAAATAATTACAAAATTCTATTATTTTAATTTATCAAATTTCTTATAAACAACCTTAAATATTGATTAACAATTAAACGTATTTTTTTTGGAAATTCTTTAAATGAAGGATGAGTGAGACCTTATTTTATTTTTTTAAGATTTCTACATAATATTTGGTCATTTAATTATTGAATGGCCCTCTATACCTTACTTAAATATATTTATAGATATCTTTAAATAAACAATTAAAACACAGAAAAGGTGTTGTTTTATTTGAGTAAATTATTGATAATAAAAAAAACATTTATTTTGCTAATATTTCGTAAGAAATAAAACAGTTAAATTTAAGTTTAATTTAATCCGGAATTATGGATGGATACCCAATAGATCTTATAAATATTGTTAAGATTGTGTATATTATAATATTTTATTCCGGTTACTGACATATTCAATTATCCAAAAAGTAATAAAACTTGAGCAAAAAGTCACTTACATCGGTTATTATACTTAAGTATAAAAACCTATACACCAAAAATAGAATGATTTAACTGGTTTTTATTTTGGAAAAAAAAAGAAAAAAAATTACATAAGAAGAATATGTTAAAAGGTTTATTTGCCTATAAACATCTCATGGTTTCTATACGGTTTCCCAGAATTTCAATATATTGCCACTCATGACTAATGGCCTGGGTCTGATTATTCTTCTCTAAAGATCTTTTCAATATTGTACGTCTTACGAAAAAAAATTGTATCGAAAAAAAAAACCATAGTAGAAAAATAAACATTTCATTTGCTTGCCTATAATATGTAATACTTTTAGTATACAGTGAGTCGGTTATTTACGTTCCAATTGCTATCAAAATATACTGATTGGAAAAAATTCTTCAACGTCAGTCTACTAATAAATGAACCGAAAAAAATTTAACCCGGATATTTTGGGGTTACTGTACCATATGAAATATACTTAAGATGAATAGCCGGGACTTGTTACATATTACGAGTATGTTATATGTTATTCACATAAATGGCTTATATATGGTTTCGTTATTAACAATTTTAGAATATGTATACAAAAAGTGCATAATATTGGCAAGAAAAGTGCATTTTGGAATTGTTTAAAATTTACGAAGCGCGACGAATTTGATTTTTTTTTCTATAAAAATATACCATTTGCTTGGTATAAGTACAAATACTAATATAGGGGGAGTTCATTAAATTCATCGATGAAATAACGATTTCATTTATAGGCCGACGTACTCAATTGCAATTTAGGTACATTCCAAGGGAAAAACAATTCCTAAAACACCGAATATAACATAAATCGATAGAATTTATTGAATTTCGTCCAATTAAATTTTCAATTGGATTTTTAGAATAAAAGTTAGAAGACAACCCTCTGACTTTAATGTACTGATCGATCACCCAAGTTATCTCCTATTTGAATCCATTTCGAAATTGTAAGATTTTTAATTGTCCGGAGAATTATAACCATTTCCTTGAAAAGAATCCATTTTACCTGTTGCTATTTTTATGTCGATCCCCTAAAATCAGGGAGTTATTTTTTTCCAGTGGAGTGTTCCACAATTTCCTCACTGGACCCTTAAGTTTAATTTTGCATAATAATTTTCGATTACATAAATGAATCTCCCAGAAATTTACATTTTTAACGAAACTGACAGAATTTTAAAATTTTTTAATTAAGAATATGTCTCGCATTTACTGAAGATATGTACCGGGAAGTAATCAATTTTCAAAAGATAAATTCGTAATTCGAAGAAATAATTTTGTTTAAGTTTGTTTAACAATTTGCCCAATTTACTTTTAGGTTTAATTTCTCATAATCAATTTTTCCGATTTTAATAAAGTTTTGTGGAAATTGGCATTTTTCTGGAGGCTGTCAGGTAAATTTTATCAAAATCGAAGGTTTTGTAGATGAAAGTAAATTAAATAATAATTAATTCGGGCACGATGATCAATTCACGAACATCCTATTATCACGATGATCACGGATGATCACGGATGATCACGGATGATCACGAACATCCTATTATCCTGAAAATAAATAAAATGAATGGAAATTAATTAAAAAAGAAAATATTGAAATGATTTCAGATTTTGGGATTTTCTTTTTTTCCTGGCCGTAGAAAAATATCAATTCATCAAAATTTTGTTTGGGATCAGGAAGATCCAATGATGGCGAATTGTGTCCATACTATTTTTCGAAAAGATTAACCACACATGGTACAAGGGAAATATTAAAGGGATTTAGAAGGAAATGCGACTTAAAACCTCGCACTGAGTATAATCATTAGTTCGGACGGAAAAATCCACCAAAATTCAGAGGTTAATTTTAAAAAAATTTTGAAAAATTAGTCTGCTTATTATTTATCTGAGAACAGTTTTACGTCATTAGATTCTCCAAGTCCCGAAGAACATCCTCTTTGCGTAAGGTGGTTCCGAAGATAAATTAAAATTACAAGCGAATCGATATCTTAATTTTGACATTTTAAAATAAATATAATTTTTTAAACAACCCCTTAAGGATTTTCTATCATTAGCTCTATGAAACCTTAAATGAACCTTAACTGAAATTTTGAAAATTTTAAATTTCCTGGGTCATTATAACAATTTTTTTGAAAAATTGTCATTTCGATAGTTCGTTCCGACAAAAACCCCCACAAAAATTTAAGCGTTAATCATAACGACTCTGCGTGATTAGTTTTTCTAATTGCCGAAGAAAATTTTTTTTGAAAACGGTCCGAGAAATAATGGCAAAAACTCAATTCTTGATATCTCACCCAGCCACTGGTTTCTGATGGAACAAAAGATAAATGGTAATTTGTTGCGCTCTCCTATCTACGGAGAAAAAACATCCCTTGGTTAGCAATAAAGACGGAGAGAAATTTCTTCGGATAGTTTTCAAGATGAGGACTTAACAGAGTCCCTAGTGACGACCGAATCGCTATTTTTATTTCTATTATTTCTTTTTTTTTTTTAATTCGAAATTACATGTTTCATTTTAATAGAGATGCTCGATGCATTATTCATTTTGTATGCAGTTTTGTTTTGTATATATAAATTTTTTTGTGCATCTCTCCCTTTAATGCAGATGCAAAATATTACTATATTAATTTAAATTTTTTACTTGCTATTATTTTACCTTATCTAATTGCTTGAAGATTGAGATAAAAATTATATTTATTAATTTTTATATTACAAGTTTTTTTCTTGTTCAAAATTGTTTATTGTTTAGGTTTAATAAAATTATTAATAGAATTCAATTGAAAAATTTGTTGTTGTTTTATTTATATTTTTGTAATTATAAATTCGAATTATTTTTTTTGATTTATTTTTATTTAAGTATACTACCGAATACAATAAATCAAATAAAAAAAATTGTTGTATATTTATTTTATAATCATATATATTATATTTAATTTGTAGTTTTTGGCCAAATAAATATAGAAAATGTAAATTTTAATTAGGAAATAAATTTTGTAATTTATTTATTTAAAAAATAAATGATCTGGATATTCGTTTTGGTTTTTTCCTTTCTTTCTTTAATTTAATTAATTAGCAAGAAAAAATGAACCGAGCAAAACGGTAATATATTTCAATTTTTCTTATCGATACTTAACTCAACTTTGTAATTTTTAATTAAAAGAAATATAATTTAGATGGGAATTAAAAAAACATTTTATTTTAATTATTAATCGTAGAGTATCACATCCCTCAGCTGTTAAAATTGAATGATTTTATATTACTTTTCTGTAAAGGTAAGAGGGACTATTAAAATGTTCATATTTTTATTATGAGACACTTTGGATGATAATTAACTTTTTATTTTTTTTAATTTAATTAATAATTATTTGTAATTAAAGTTGAAAATTGCTAAACATAATTTTACTGTCAATTATAAATATGATGAAAGTTTCGGAATCGGTATGTCAAAATGTCTTTCCCCAACCTTTCTACTTGACAATTGACTCAATATACAATATAATATAAATTTATAATATTTGCTAGTTTGTATTTACTTTTCGCATAATAAATAAATAAATAAATAAAATTTAATCGATTGTTTTTGCCAATTTTATGTTTTATTTTATTTCTGGTTCCACCACCTAATATATAATATTATTCTCAGATTTATATTTATTTTATAATAATAATTAATCATAAAATAATAAAACATACATTTTAATTACATATATCGCCTACATTTCAATGTTACATTTTATTTCATAACTATTGGGGATGCAATAAAACTAACATTCACGGTTATTGAAATGTATTCATATGTATGTATGTCATCGATTGAAAATAAATTTGAATTAAAGTTTAGTTTCTTGCTTTTCGGTATATAGAATTCACGCCACCATAGAAATGCATGACAAAAAATAATTATGTGAAAATACAATGTAGTGGAAAGATCTGTTAAAATGTAGATTGGTATATTTGTATACAAATGGTACAATTTATTTATTTTACATATTTTTTAAATTTACAATACGGTCGCTGACCTATTCTCTTGCTCAGTCTTTCAATAATAAAGAATTATTCGAATAAGGTCTCTGTTTATTATTTATTTATTTATTTATATACCGGCTTGACTTTTGGTGGTCAATTCAGAAATTCATGAATATTTAAGAATTTCAATGGGACACTTACGGTAATTGAACTGTTGCCAATTTGGGTTACATTTTCTTATTTATCAATTCAAAATAATGTAACAATTATTTGTTAATCATTTAATTAATTGATATTTGATTTGGATATTTGACTAGTCCGTCTTAATGAATGTATGTATTTTTATCGGTAGGTATATCGGAATAAATTATCGGTAAATATTGATTTTAGAAGCTCCAGCTTTTTTAAAGAATTGAAATACCTCAATTAATTCCTAGGAAATTTAATATTTAATTAATTTTGTAGAATGATTCTCAACTAGTCACATGGAAGATTCGAAAAAAATATTTCTACAAATTTTGTATAGAATTGTATACGACTTTTAATGATTATTTTGACTTTTTCTGGGTATTTCTATACCTCTCTCAAGCTTTTCCCGGAACTTCCTCATTTTCTTGAAATTCATCAAACTTATTTCTAAGTCTTTCTAAACTTTGCCGTTTTTTGATTCTAAAAATTATTAAATATTTTTAACTAGACGGTTAATTTTTTTATAAATTTCCATAGTTATTTATGAATTTTTGTATTTCGTTTATATCTTTAACTTTTGTGTCTCACTTAAATGTAAGTCTTCCTTCCAAGATGTGTTCGTGCATGTGTAGGCTTTAAAAGGCCTAGATTTCCAACATTACCGTCCCTATACTTCATATACCTTACTTTACCCCTATTCTTACGTCGCACTATGGGGCCAAATCGCGAAAACGTGGCCAAAAGTCAAAAAATCAACGGTTTTTTTATACCAAATTTGATCTTGTTGGATTCATGGATTGTCCCAGCATTAATTTCTAAAAGGACAAAATTATATC
>JANTOP010005951.1:0-16799 GCA_027564815.1 Symmerus nobilis
CCCTAATTCTTCGTTTAGGGAAAACCCAAAAAAAGATTTAAACACAATAAAATTTAAAATTTGTTTCGTTAAAATCGAATGATAATTCGATAAGTTATATTGAAGAGAGGAAAATATTAATTACGTTAAGGGGTGGCTTACCCCCCAAGTGGGGAGCACATGAAAAGTAGGATATGTAATCTTCATTGCACCCCCAACTTCGAGGGTATTGCACTCCTTCAACATCAATATGGGCCGCTGAAAAAAATATGTATCTCTTATTGACATATCCAAAAATTATCGTAATCGGAGCCGGACACCGGAAGTACCTCCTTGTTAGTCAAAATTTTTGAGTAGAAAATATTTGATCTGGATGAATGCCCAAAAGGTACTTGTCTAATTACACACTACGCTATTAAATGTATGAGGTTTATTCATTATAATATGCCTACGATTTAAACGCTTTATTTACGCTTTATTTTTAACGTTTATTAATTGGGTAATTCTACGGAAATATAACAATTAAAAAAAGTATTATGGGAATATTTTAGGGACTGTAGCCTGGTTAAAAATGGTTGTCTAAATACAGTTTAAGCATTAGGAGCTATTGAATGAATAAAAATAAGGCGCTAAATGAAGCGCAGTAAGTACTGATTATTATGCGAGTATATTAATCGCTTTAAAATGTATTCGATTTGACTCGTATAATATTGCTTATCAATGGGAAATTTTGAATGAAAACTAAACATACAAGCATGCGTGCGATTATTAAGTCAGTTATAACAGTTTCTTTGAAAAATCTTCCTTATATCCATCTTTTACTTGTACGATCGTACTAGATCGTAACAAGAATTTTAAATTAACCATTCAATGCAGGATTTGTAGGTACAAATTTAAATGATTTATGATCGAAGTTAATTTATAATTCTTTACATTTTATAAAATAAATTAAAGAAATTATTTAAGATACTTAATTATACTCGTACAACATTATTACAATTGAAATAATAAATACAATAAAATAACCTTGTTTGATTTTTCCGTAACGTTTCTGGCAATTGCGTTAAAAATTTTTTTTTAATTAGTTTTACAGAATTTTACCATATTTGTTTAGTCACATCAGAATTGTAAAATATTCAGTTTGTTACTTGTATTACATTGTTTGCAAAATAGTTGCTATAACTAATATTTATATGTGCTTATTTTATTTATGTCTATTTTTACAATTTAATTGTAATTTAATGAAATCTTCATTACATTTAATGGCATTTACACAATTAACATATTACATGAAATGGATGAGCAACTTTTCCAGGGAAATTTTAATGTTTTATAATTGTTATACAATCTATCGGATAATTTCTACTGTAATACAAAAATATCTGTTACATTCTATTAGCTTTTCGTGATATCATTACAGAGCAAGGAAATTCCCTCCGAAATCGTCAAAATTATTATTTAATAATTTAATTTGATCATCCACCCAGTAAACATTCGGTTTATTTCCACCAAATTCGTATAATATACCATGGTGCTATTTTATTATTTTTCGTGTAAATATTCACGTAATTACAAAATCTCTAAATTGTTATATCTTGTACAAGGTAATTGCCGTCGGCAAACTCCATTCCATCCCAATTTTATTGTATTATGTTGTTCCAAAAAATTATAACATAATTTTGTTTAAATGAGAAAGAAAGGGTTGCAATGCAATATCATTTATAAAAAAATACATAAAACAAATAAAAATGTATTGCATTATTTATCAGTCAGAATATTAACCTATTATATAACATATATATATAATATAGATTTTGTTTTTATGAATTAAATGTGGGTGCACGTTTAATAAAATTGATCACAATTTATTTTCATGTTATCATGTTTGTGTTATTTACTACATAGTACTTTTTATACATGACTTTATTCCGTATTATGAAAAATTCTATTAAAAGGGTTAGAGTGGATTTTAAGGGTTAAATTGTTGCATTATACACTTTTTTTATAAATCTAATTTATAAGTTGGATAAGGCTAATAATGGTGGAACCTATGGATGGATAGATAGGCATCAATTTCTTTTTTAGTAAGACGAGAAAAATATAAATGTATATGAATGCATAAATGTGGTAATTTATAATATATGTCACGTAAATAGAAAATGCTTAGATATATAATAAGAAAATGATACCCTTGTGCAATATTCATCACACACCATATCATCCCTTGTCCTATTCAATTGGTTAGATCAGTAAATATTTATCCATCCTTACCGCTACACATGCAAGTATAAAATTCTATTTGGAATTTTCTGTACCATCTGAATTTGAATGGCATAGAATGAGGGAATAAATTTACGATTTTGATGGTTGAAGGATAGAATATAAAGGAACGCCAATATATTTTAAATGTAACAATTCCTCCACCTTAATATTTTATCAATCGGATTATGCAATACACATATTCGTATGTTTAAAGTATGGATGTATGTGAATTTCTGTCATTATTTCAATCCATAAAAACGACCCATCAATCTGAACATTATTGCTTTGGAGCTGCTATAATACTCCCTTATGTGAGTACAGAAGGGATCAAATAATTATAAACATACGGCTTGCCAGCCGTATTCCTTTCTGAAGGACGTCTCTACCAAGAAGTTGAAATCCTCCATCCGCAAAGCAAGAAATTGTTTGTGTGTGATATTACAATACGTAAAATCTTATCTTCACAGTACTATTAAGTTATTTTACATGGACTTTAGAATTTTAAAATCCGTAAAAGGGCTCATACTTTATACCAAAGGTCGGCAACCTATGACCCGCGGGTCTTTTCAGTATATGTATCTCCACTTCAGTGGCGCGCAGTCTAATGCGCAGAAGGTGCAGAGCACACCTGAATTATCAACAAAATCGTAAGCAATTTTTATTGCTGCAAATTTCTAACTCAAATTATTTTATTTAATAGCTTTGAATTAGCTTTCGAAATTTTTGAAGCATTTTTTTGGGGAAAATTGGATATTTTGTTCAAAGATAGATCTGGATAGAAAATTGATTTTTAAACGGATTAAATAGATTTTTAAACGGAACTCAAAGCTTTCGTTGTGCGTTTAATAGCTTTCTGCCAAATTTCCATATTTCATTAAAATTTAATGAATCGGATAAAAATTTGATTCCAAATTATTTAAAATAACAATTTAATTTTATGTTTTCAATGAGCTTTCTAGGCTTTAAAACCTTTATTTTTGAAAAAATTTTAAATTTCGTTATAGGATCGTTGTTTGGATAGAAAATAGATTTTAAAACGTAAAAAATGAGGTTCAGAAAAGATTGCTTTATGGGACCATTTAAGTTTTTGCAGAGCTTTTGAACGAAATGTTTAGTTTTGATATTTTTGTATTCTTCCTCAACTAATTTAGAAGCTTCGTGCATCGCTACATTTTTTTGGGTCCGACAAAAATAATTGGGAAATCCGGATTAAATATTGCGATGTACGATATTCAAATTTCTCGGTACAAGCCCTTACGAATTTTTGAGAACATTTTTTCTCATAGATAAATTTCAACTATTCCGAAATATTTAATTTTTTTATTTTGACCTAGCTGTTAAAGCAACTTTCTGCGTTTTTACATTTTTTCCAGCCGATGAAATCTGCACACAAATTATGCACATCTTATGGAGACGTTGTCCTCACGCCACTGCTCCACTTTAATAATTTTATCCCGCATTTAAGCAGGGAAGGATTTATGTGGCATCATATTCATCAAAAAGACTGTTTTAAAAATACCACTGACCCGAAGCGTTGGTTGGTTGGTTGGTTTTGACCCGCAGCCAGGAAAGGTTGCCGACCCTTGCTTTTTACGATTCCTTTTCAACAAATTGATCAATTTTCCAACTTATCAACCGATTGTAATGCGTGTGGGGTGATTTGATCAACCGTTGATAAGTAGAAAGTGCATACTGCATACAATTCAATTTGGATTTGTTGACGGGAAGTTGATGTGTGTATGACGATGTTGTCAACTCGTTTTCGATTTTAGTTAAAAAGTAAATACGTTGGTGGCAACATCAATCATAAAACTCTCGTCTGTGGCCCTGTTAGCAATCAATTGACTAGTTGATATCAGTAGGTTGGACAACCCAACTTGACCACAGATCGCAGAGTGTATGGGCCGTTTAACAGACTACATACAACTTATATATCATCATCATCATCATCTATACCTTTTACTCCTCGAAGTGGAAGTGGAAATGGAAAGTTTCTGTGACTTATTACGATTATTAACGTATTTGTTGTTTCTTTATTTTGATCATTTAATCTTAATCCATTGCTGTGGACCAATTACATATTTAATCGCAATGGATTGTGTATTGTTTTTGATGATACCTTCAATACACAAGGAGTCTCTGTATAAGAATATTTATATTCTTATACACGGGACCGCCAGCTTTACGTCACCATCCGATATGACGCGGTTTCAAGTTCGATCATTGTGACGATCACAAATTATTGAGATAATAATTTTTCTTTGCGATGTCGACACCTGGCTTCGAACCTGCAACCTCCCTCTTCAAAGGCAGGTGCCATACTATTATGCCATGAAGAGGTCCATTACTTTCATATACTGTTAGCAAAATACAGCATTAGCTTATACTTATATATTATACTGTTCTACCCCAAAAGCTAATAAGTACAGGCCAATAAAGCCTTACAGTAACCAATTGTGAGGACGTTCACTTTATATTAAATTTTCATTCTCTAATTCCAAATTCTAAATATGGTCAGCGTTTTCTAACTCAAAACAACTTGTAATCATTTAGTTTCATTTTGCTATTAGAATATAACTTGATAACTTTAGTTTCTAACAATAAAATCGAATAATAATTTAACAATCTTACAGGAGTTACAAGACATAATTTTATGTGTATCACTGTAGTACATATAACAGTGTACGTACGTACAATATATCGTACATACATGTATGAGTATAAATATTGTATGGCTAGTCATAGTCCCCTTATCTTCCTCCATACTTTACCTCTAAAACAGCGCCTATTTATGGATTTGTATATTTTCTACTCGAATATTCACAAAACATACTCGTGTATGAAGACACCGTGCGGTTCAAAACATTATTTACATTAAATAGGCATATGGAACAGGATGGTTAAAAAAAATCCTTAGCATTATAAATATAAATACATAAACGTCCTTTATTATAATATACCTACTTAAGGATGTTTTCTTGTCGAATTATTAGTTCAACTCATTTAAGAAAAATGTCTAATTTTTGATAGGATTTCAATCACCCTACTTTACGTTACATTTTTAACACAATAATCGTAAAAGTGAATTGTTTTCTTAAGTTTTTTGTTGTTGTTTTATTATGAAACTAGAGAGTGAGATGTGAACGGGATAACTGAAGAAATTGTCGAAAAATTATGATTTTTTCATTTATTTCCTTATTTTTTACCAAAAACAATATCACAATCTTGAATCTGGCCTATGAACGCTTACCTGCGGATAAAACACAGAAACAATTTATGTTTGGGAATTTTTAAATGTTTCAAAGAAAGTATTCTCTGAAGTTATTATTGAGAAAATTGAAACAATTTTTTTCGGTGTATGTGTCAGTGTCTATATCAGAAATTTAATATATTTGAGTATTTACGTCGAACAATGAACAAATTGTTTCCATCCTTAAATCCTAAAATAAATTGGATATAAGATAATTTTTTCAAAAATTCTTTTATTACCTTTGTACCGTAGATATAAAATTAAATTAACTCAGATTTCACAGCTCAATTCGAGAAATATAAACAATTTCTTGTGTTGGTGAAATTAATATAAACAAGGAAAAGAATCTCTAAAACATTGTTACATTTAAGGAAACCCCTATCAGTTATTAATTTAAAACATCTTCACGGCCGTAAAATTCATAATTGCTCTCTTTAATTAAAATCTTATGAAGTCTTTACAATCAATAGCTTATGTCCAAAAATACATTTTAATCGCTTTTACTAAAATTAAATTCAATTATACGCATTCTCTCACCTAATTTCCCTAATTAACTGATCATTGTGAAGGCCACTAACCATATTAATATTTGATTATCACATTATTATATTTTAATTTCATAAAGAAAAAATAACGTTTACATGGTTATTTTTCATAATTTATTTTTGAATTTATTTGAATGATCATTTAAGATGAATAAAAAAAAAGTGAGAAAAAAATTGAGATGATCTGTCTTTCCTCTTTAAAAAATAGAAAATATATAGTTTTTTGTCTTAACGAATCATTATTATTACAAAATTTTATAAAATTAGTAATTATGGCGCCAATATAAACTAAACATTGCGCCATATTTGATTGTTTCCATTTTGTGGTTGCCCGTAATTCATTTTCGATGAAAAGAAGGAAAAAACATTTATCGAATTAGACTATAAATGTAAAATTTATTAGTCATTTCATTTCATTATAAAATTTTTGATTTGTATTTTGATTTAGAAGGTTGAGAGGTGTATTTGAAACTTAGGAGGAAAAAAAGCAACCAAATGGCTTTCACCTTTTGATATTTTGTTATAAATTTTATTCGATTCGAATGCTAATTTTTCTTCAATTTTAAATAAATAATCATTTACTAAACATTGAACACAATATTCTAGAAACTAATCTTGGAAATTATACCAATATTTTATAGTTTATATATTACTAAAATATGAAGATTAATCAATTTTGAAAAAAATAATTTTTTAAATTAGTTGTTGCTTGAAGAATCTATTTATAAATTTCAGTATTCATAAATTCCCGTAACTTTACCAATAAAGAGCCTCAGTCATCTTTATTCATCTCTCAGAATATTTGATCATTCATTTTTATATTATTAGTATATCTGTTTCTCAATAATATTAATAAATTAGAAAAATGAATTAAGAATTTATAAACACAGTAGGAAGCAGTGAAATAGAATTTTGTAAATTTATTTATGATAATTCATTTCTTTAGATCTCTCACTTTTATTCAGTTGGGATGAATATTTGTTCAATTTTTATATGTTTTTGATTGTTTTTTTTAAAGAGAATTCTCTTTTATTTAGGGTGGTATAGATAGACTCCTAGGATTTTATGTATAACTTGCACACGACGACAATTTTTTTTAGATATTTGTTGTTAGACTTCTAAGAACTGTTTTACGACAACAAGTTTCAACCCTAGCATTGATTTATTCTATTTTAACGAATGAATTCCGCTGCACAGTAAATCTAGAAGGGCTAAAATGTTATTTGTAGATTTGCGTATTTATGGGAACATATTGTTGACAAAAAAAAAGTGGATGTATAGGGTAGACTGGGGCATGTTGTCACACGGAACACATTGTAAGAATAGCTCTATTGCGAAAAGTATTCACTATAACGCTCTACTGCTCATATATTATTCGTGTCTATGTATGCCAACTCTTTTCATTTCTACTGCTCCGCGATCGCATTAGCTCTGTTTACCAGAGATCGAGTTGAGCATTCTTTTGTATGGTAAGTAAAATTTTATTGTCTCAGTTTTCAACTAATAGACACTGGACGCATTTTTCAACACATCATTAGAGTGTTTTATCATTTTAAAGGGTGTACTTTTACGAAACAAATGGCCTAGGTAACAATGTGAATATCTTAAACACAGCGACCGTGAGCCTCTTGGAAGTGAAAAAATACCGTTGAGGCACGTTGTCACAAATTTCGCGGTGCACCTAGTCACAGCTGAAAATAATGAGAGTTACATCAGTATGTTTCGAATCGGCTGAAATATGATTCGAGAATGATATGATTTTCGAATAAACCATCTACCGTACGGCATTATCGCCCGAAAAGAAATGTAAAGAAAATAAAATATTGAGAATCTTCGGATGACGAATTTGAATAATTTTATCTAATGTAAAATAAAGGTTTTGAATAATTGTATCGTTAAAATTAACGAAAAACACAAGAAAAACATGCAGAAATTAGTTAAATCTTTCTATCGGTTGTCGTATGTCTCGATTAAGGGAAAACATTTGAATCTCATGCATTTTTTGCACAAAAAAACTTTTCTATGGACGATTGTACTTTCTTACATTTTAGCATACCAGATTTAATTGATATTCTTCTTTATTTGAGTTTAGATATGACGTTTCAAGCAATTAAATGAGGTGTGACAACATGCCCCGTTCACGGCACCTTGTCACAAGTGATCTTACCTTATAAATTGTTAACTAAAAGGGTTAGCCTTACGATCGAACCAAATCCGATACTATTCAATTTTGTCCAAGGGTTTACTCAAAACGTTGGTGTGCCACAGCCATCTCAAATTATAGGAAAAAAATACAAAAATCTTTAGACCAAATGTGTGACAACGTGCCCCGGCCTACCGTAAACATATTTTTTTCTTATTTTTATAATTTTCTTACTTATTATTTTTTTCTTTGAAATTTGTTTTTTTGTATTTTATACTTTCATCAGTATTTAGTATTTCATTCGAATTTGCATTTAAATCGTGATTGAATACATTAGGATTGTCTAATTCTGTAAAGAAAGACGATTCAAAGGTATTATTTTCAATTTATAAAATCTATGACAAACAACCAGGATAGAACTTTTACCCTCAATATATTTTTTATATTAACTACATATAATTAAATTATTTTATACTCAAGATAAGTTATATATATATAAAATGTACAGGAGTCGGTTAGAGTTAGTTGTAAAATTTAATAGTAAGTATAACTACGTTTATGTCGAGTGAAAATGTTAGATAAAACTGATACCGTATTGTAGAAATCCTACGTCTACAACGATTTATGCCGATGAGTTCAAATAATTTTATCTTTTGTTTCACAAACAGTTATATCTTTCGTTTCACTATGATGAATGATATTGATATTAAGTTCTTCATTTCTTTATACCGTGTAGGATTTGTTTAATTTGGTAACAAATCAATTCTAATTCTATATAAAAACAGAATCGAACTGACGCTACATAACAAATTCTGCATGTGCTTATTCCGTCGGTAATGCAGTGTAATTCGGCATAAGTTTTGTCGGCATAAACGTAGATATAGTTTTAGATATATTTGACAATACAAAGTACTGGTACTGCGATTTTCTTTCATCAAAAGTATCAGGAGTTATCGATTCGAATTCGTTTTCTACGATTAATTTTAAGATGATGTTTATTTAATTTAGAACTGATGTTTAATACTTAGCTTACTCATGACTTAGCGAAATATTTTTAATGGCATAGTTTCTAAGTGCTGAAATAGGTTTTAGAGTGAATTAGAAAAATATATTAGAGAGGCAAAAGCAAATAGTTATCTCCGTGCCATATTGAAGAAAAATGTCATATTGTAACACAAATCATTTTTAACATTTATTTAATTTGTAGAATCTCTTGGGGAAAACATAAGTAAAATATTTAACAAAATGTATTTCGTATTTTCGCTAAAAATATTTTTTTTAATGATTTTAGTATATTTGTTGAAATATACTAATATTCTATGTTGGGTAGCGTAGTACATACGTTTTGAACATTTCCAATTTTCTAACTATTTATTATTATAGTTCATAATTATTACACGGCGTTTATTTTCTTGAAACAGGATTAAAAAGTACTAGAAAAACTGATTTACATTTTCAATTTTGTATAATAGAATTGATATAGTTTATAATACCCATTCATTAAAAAAATAATAAGTTGTCACTTAGAAAATAATTTCATTTGACATCACGTACACACCACGTAGGTTCTACTGAGTACAAAGGTGAAATTTCCTACGTTGTATCGTTGGGGAAATTATGATTGTGTGTAACAGTTATAGAACACAACCAGCAGTACGTTTCTGTAACTTTAAACGATAACTTACCGTTCTCACGTAAAATAACCCTCTATCGTTAAGAGTTACAGAAACGTAACACACTTTTTATTATATGGTTTTGAACTTGTTACTCTCCCTATTTAATTTTTTCAAATTAAAACATCACAAATTTGAACTAAACCCAAGGATGACTACAACTATATGTTGACGCTGTTTGTTCGCACGTTTGTATTAAAGAACGAGCTGATGATGAAGTACGTAAATTTCTGCATATACTTAATGTTTTTATCTGATATATAGAACTGAAATAATTAATGAATATAATGGCAAATTAAAATATTCTCCATAATTTCAGGAATGTAAACATATTGACAGCTAGAAATAATTGCGTTAACCTATAGAATTACACAGAAAGTTGTTCATTAGGAATTTTACGTCGTTACAGTGTTCTTTTTATAAGGAAATAATATGGCATAGTATTTAGTAGTATTTTTTTACACCAATAATAATTCAGAGGTCAAAATGGTCTCGCGATATTGATAAAAAGATTGGTAAAAGTAATATCATCCTATGTTGCACGACGATGGGGATATTCTGGTGTTCATTACCAAAATACTGGATTATCGCGGTGGATGACTTTGAGTCGTATGTATCTGCCCTGTCGAAGTTCACGGTATCAAAAGTACACCCCTATTAGACATAAAACTAGAACTTTACCTTCAGATTTTGCGCTACGCTTGAGCTTTTCCAATTACTCTTAATAATAGAATATCGAGAAAAGAAGTAAAATTTTTGAAGCGTAATGATGGGAAGCGAATTATCTGGTCCCGAAAATAGATTTTGTTATTTTAATCCATAGTAAACATCGTCATAATTTAATCATATTATTCTTTTATTTAGAAGTAGTTATTCTTAATTTAATCATTTTGTTCTCACTTGAGAGTACAAAAGTACACTTCTGGATTTAAATGTCATCCTTATATCAAGAACTCGATATACTTGATCTGAGAACATATTTATTATATGATCCACAATTTATATTCTATAAAAACTAAACCCATCCGACAAACTAACGAACGGGATCGTATCTTTTTCGAACAATTATTGTTTGAAGATAATTCCTTTCACATGTTTTCTGTGGCTGGCTCTTATGTAATTTAATCGATGAATCCAATTTTGGACCATTTCTAGCATTTGGGGTCATATCGCCAATAACTCATCTTATGTTGTCTTCTAATACCTCAATCGAGTCCGATAATTTATTAACATGTACTACCGACTTCATTTATCTCCAAAGGAAATTATCTAAAGACAGGATATATTAAATCGCAGGATTTTGGTGGCCAATTAACAGGTCCATCTCGCGAAATGATGTTATCAACAAAACGGAACCTGATGAAACAACGTTTCCTCCAGATCCATGTAGTTGAATTGGGGAATGACAGTAAACATGGCTCTACAACGATTGCCATTGATTGTAATATTCTAGTCGGCTTCATTTTTATAGAGGTAAGAATCAATGATTCCATTAGCCCATAAAGCAGGAAACAGTACATAATTATGAATGTCATGGCTGTTCGATAATCATATGCGGATTCTACTCGCTCCAAATGTGGCAATTCTGTTTATTAACATTTATTATCGTTGATCCAAAAATGTAGCTAACCACCAGTGGATCGTCATACAGTTGATTTTCGGCTCAGAAACCAAATTCTCGGCGCAAAAAAAAAACCTTTGGCTACAATTCTTATTGTTAGACTAATTGGATTTTGTAGGCTTTTAGACCAAGATCTTTCCGTAAAGTTGTTGTGTACGGCGGCGAATAGACAAATTTCGATCTTCTTCAGCACTAACCGAATAGCTTCTTCTGCACAAACCTTTCTTTAGCGGTAATGACGCTCAAAATCCATCAGAGTGTATATAGTGTGTTCGAAATGTATTCACTATACGACGCGACAAATCGCTGTCTCAGATGGTCGATTATGTAAGCCAAAAACATTTCAAAATGCTCTTTAAGATTGAACAATTGGACGCTGATTTTGAACTATTCTACGATAATATCGTAGCGTTGTGGTTTATACCTATTCTTTATGAATTGTCAAACATTACTGAGAGTAAAAATGGCAATTACATTTTGACAACTGGCGCCCCTACTGAGATATATTGGAGACTTAAACTTTTTTCCTTCTTAAAAACACCCTTTATTTCGTGGTCTTTAGTCATCTTCTTTTCAGCAGATGCGGTGTTTTCAGCAGGTCTCACTCCAATGTTTTGAAATTTAACATTGTATAAAAGGAGACGGAAATAAAAAGTGTACACCGTACCTGTTGAAAAGAAGGTGAAAGAAGGTGACTTTTGATTAACTTTAATACAGTTCCGCATTGTTGTTTTCATCTTCAAGATTTTTACTAGATCATCCGCATCCCGCGTTGGCAAGAGAAGAAAACAAATTTTGAATTGTGATACTAAATAATGTTGAAGTTAGCATATTTTGATTGTAAAATAATTCCTTCGTTTGTAAAACAAAATAATTTCAACATGATATTGTTATTTTTTTTTAATTGCATTGTAATTAAATGCAATGGGAACTGTGATGCAATAGTTTGCCACAGAAAGAATAAATAAAAATGTTTTCAAATGAAATACTAATTCTATGCATACAATGCGTATGTAAAACTTGTATATGAACTATAAAATGCCATATATAAATATATCAGAGATATATCAATAAATGAATATAATATACGATATACGCACTTGTTTGATCTCTCATCAAGTGGTTTAAAAAAAATGAGACGAGAATGAATTAATAATCCGTACACACACCTATATGGATAAAACATCTGGCAAGGCACCACATACATCGGTTTAATTCCCCTTTCAAATCTCTGCATGCACATTCGATTCGAGAAATATACGAAATCAGAGAAACTTGATTTCCATGTAGAAAAGCATGATTGAATGATTCTTTTAGAATCCCTTCCATTTGAAAATTGTCAATTTCCGACGAAAGTTTAATGGAGCTTAACATCATCGTGTGGCTGAAATTGTATCTCTATTTGACTCTGATGATTATGGATCTGAGTAAAATTTTAATATCTACCTCTCTGCAGAATAGAAAAATTTTTACTTCGTGTATAAATCCGGTTTATTCATTCATAATGATTTTGGTATGAAATGTTGAGCTTTCTAGGAGAATATAGAGAAGAGTAAGCTTTTGTGTAAAATTCACTGGAATTGAACATGTGTGCGGTTAAAATGATTCAGTCATTGTCAAACCAACGTGTAAAGAACTGTTAAATCTTATTTTCGTTGTACTAAAAGAATAGTTTGTTTTTATTTCTCAAACGGCGAAGATGGTATCTGGATGGGGTGGGATACAGTCGGTATTCCTGAAGAACTTTACAGACATAAGTTAAATAACTTGGATAAATTGTATAACTATATTTGTGTGTAATAAACCGAAAGACAGTATGTGATTCGTGTAAATATGTACTGACGTAAGAGACGTTAAGTCTTTTGGATACTGGTCCGGCGGTGGAGATTTTTCAATATTATGTGCCTTTCTCAACGGGGGTTTATTATAATTTTTTTTTATTAATTTTCGTGGGAAACGACTGCGCATCCTTAATTTTTTTTTTTTGGGGAACAATTGGATATTGTCATTTTGTCATTTTGCATCTCATCGCTTGAAGAGAGGGATGACTTCTGAAATTGAGTATTTAAGTGAAATGAACTAAAAATATTTTGTTGGTGAGTTCAGGCACCTACCACCCACCTGGTAGACCGGGCGGAACGAGTGAATATTTTTGATTGGGATTTAATTTTGGTCCTTCGGTTGATGATTGTTTTTTTTCCTCTGATGTGTTACGATTTTTGAACCGATGGATAGATAATTTTTTTTCGTTCGCTCATATTTGTTTTTGATCCTTCGATAGATGAACACTTATATTCTTATTATGAACAAAAGGGATGTAATTTTGTATTAATTAATGGATCCGTGTATTCATATACACGAAGGTGATGTGTATTCTAGAGTTTGCATGTTATTTACCTTTCTGCATTCAATCAAAACAGACCTTAATTATGTGATGTTATCTGAAACAAAAGAGATAAAGTCAAATATTTTTATACGAAAATAGTGAACTACAGAAAAAATTAAATTCAAAGTTAAACATATTATATGTGAATAATTAAAATTTCCAATTGTTTTGATTAATAAATATTAATTTATTAAAAAAAAAAATATACGAGTTAAGAATTATAAAAAAATAAATATTTATAAATTCCACTAATTACGTCATGCTATAAAGATGCCAAACAAATAAATCAATCCAAATTAAACCAATAACATCAACAAATCAAATCTTACATTTGCGAATTTTTGGTAATGCATCAACTGGATCAAATGATGCTACACGAGGCTGTTATGTTAGAAATTTATCGTCAGGCATTGAGTGCCAGGTACAAATTATACTTTATTTTCTTAGAATATTAGTTTATTTTTCTGGCGAACTAAATCCTACATTATTCGGAAATCTAAAGATGATAAGAAAAAATTAATTCGGAAATACATATTGTAACTATGTATACTTGTGATCTGTGTTAATGGTCAACGACCACTAAAGTTTTGTGTTGTGAAATTTTAAATCTAAGCCAGTTGCGGAAAATGGCTAAATCTATGTTTACCATAATTAAATTGTGCGCTTAATTTTTCATATTTCCTTTATTTTGATAATTCATTCTTTTACACTACAATTTTAATTTTGATGATTTTTATGCAATATTGAGAACATTTTAATATCTTAAAATTGATATTTGTCATATTTTGCCGATTAATAGTAACTATAACTCATAGAGCAACTTTTAATTACGATGGTGTGCTGGCAAATTAAATTTCCTTTCCCCAACTTTAAATGTTAGAGAAAAGCTCTATCAAGCAGCTTAGTGAATCCAAAAGTTTCATATAGTGGCTAGGGGATGAAAAATTACACTGCTGTTAATTATAAGGATAGTAATCTACCTAGTGGAAATTTTGCTATTATAAACAAATGTAATGACAAATACGAATAAAACATACATACAGTTTTAAAAATAGGCTAACTATTTTGTAAGCTCATTTTACTATATTATTGCGTACGGAATTTCGAAGCTGGAATAATCATAAATCACGAATGGGTGTATATATATTTATTGGTGTATAATATTGGTAATTAATTCAATCAGCAGCCATAAATGACGTAAAAACGAAATTTCCACAAATTCAGAGCAGTTCGTTAGGTGTTAGCATATGGTATTATGTTCTAAAACCTAAACCATCATTGACAAATAGTATTATCCGAGGTATTATCATCTTGACGAATAAATATAGTAATATGTAATTTATTGTCAGTAAATCGACTCATGGCTACCAATTGATAAAATATACATAACTACATCGCATGAAATGTTTTTCAGATGATTACTGACATGATAGCTGATTAACAATAAAAACAATAAGGAAATTATATGAATTAAGTTAATATTAATTGGGAGTCAAAATCTCGTAATTCGCTAACTATTAGAAGCTTTATAATTGGAGATAAATGTTTAAAAGAAAATATGAAACGAGATTAACAATTAAGTGTTGGCTAGTTAGCTAATATTTTAAGTTAAAACTTAATTTAATGTTAATACTTAAGTATACGTTTAAGTTTATGTACTTTAGTTATTTTCGTTAGAACAAATAGTTTTTTTTACAGAAATAATGGTACTTAGATATAGAGGAATAAAGCAGGTATTTCTATTTACTAAAATAACATTGAATAGTGTTACACAACATATAACTAAATTTGTAAATGTGTGCTAATTAAGGTTACTATTAATAAGAGTTATCATATTAGTCTTAACTGATCTGTGAATCGAGTATTGATCCATCGGAAGGTGGTGATTTATATATTTTTATAATATTATTTATATTAATTAAATTATTTCATACTTAACAATTCTTAAAACCAAGTTTATTCAAGATTTAAAAATTTTCGAAATTTCTAACTTAAGTTTTCAAAACCGTAAACGGAATAAAACAAAGAAATTTTCTTATATGTGACCGGATGCAGTATTAAATTGGTTACTTAGTATATCCAAATATGAAATATGTATAGTAAATGGAAGAGCAGTTGCTTATTTACTATTTAAAATGCAATTAGCTGAGTTTTTATAGTATGCGTACAATAAGAAAAGTAGCAATCTTTGTGTATTGTGTTAGAAAATATTATGTACGTTAGAACATTTCTAGCGAACCAATCTACACAGAGTACTTCATATTAATTTAAATATAAATTATTATACTTATGTTTCGTGTATACACTAATAACCGAGGGGGTAACTACTTGAAAGAAAATGTGTACCATAATTTCCAAATGAATTCCATCAAGATGTACCATGAATTTTAAAAGTAGTTACCCCCTCGCTAACAACAGTGTAGTTCTGATGTAAAGGATTGAAATTAGTAATAAGATTGATTGTAATTAGTTATAAGCAAGCATTAACTCTACCTTATCATAAAGGACTTATGTTTTGAACTGTGACTATAAGCGGGCAATACATTTGCGGAAATATAACTTCTGGTATCGTTCAGGAAATTTAAATGATCGCGATTAGAAGATTACGGTAAATCGAAATTAGATGGCAATGACAGTCTAAATCACTATCACTCAATCAAAAATTGTAACCACAGTTTATAAGTTTATGTGTTGTATCTATCTAATGGAAGGCATTATTTTGATCGGAAACGGACATGGTCATTGATCATGCAACGGGTTAAAACCCAATTTTGACAATACAAATTTGTATGTGATGAAAATATGTGTATCATAATATCAATTTATCTAGAACTACCTAATTAGCGAAATTAATAGCAAATACCCATACGAGAAGCAGAAATGTTGCACCAACTGAGGGGCTGAATGGAAAAATGGAACAATTGAATTTCTATACCAGTG
>JANTOP010005962.1:0-16798 GCA_027564815.1 Symmerus nobilis
TTTCACCAAAAATTGCAAAAAATGGTCGCTCTTGCTGATGTTAACGAAAATTTTCCGAACATTGCCGAAGTGGTTTTCCAATATTAGCTCCCTTATTTACCGTCCGATTGAAAAGTGATGTTCTGGTGGCCTATAGGACATGTAAAAATACACCGGGAAAAAATATAAGATAGGTGGCGCTGCATACAAAAATCTCGAGTTTTGCTCAGAAGTTTAGTAAAAAGGCGTCCGATATGAAAACAGTGTACTACAAAGTTATTCAGCTTGCAAAAGTGCATCCTACAAAAATATACAGTAGGTGGCGCTGACGGTCAAAAATTGAAATTTCTCAAAAATTTCGCCTTAGTCGCGTCAGATCGAAAAGTCATATACTGCAAAGTTGTAGCAAACATGATTGTTCATCCATTGATATGCAACACGATATGTTGATCCGTTAACCCTTTGACGTCGACAGAAGAAAAGTTTTGTTCGGGAGGTAAAGTGTTAACGGAAAATTTGTTCAATAGATTGCAACTTACATAGGAAACAATTGGCGTTGGAATTTCTCAGCTAGCCCCCTTAATAAAAAAGTCGATTTTTTCATGAAAAAAAGGTAAGGGAAATCGGGCGACATTGGGACATTTTTACCTTTGATCGCCGATTGCCGAAAATTTTGTTCGGCGGCAAAAAAAGTTTTGTTCTATGAAAGCTGCATAGATAGTTGTTATACAGTACACAATTAAAAAACTTGGAAAAAGTTAACCCTTTCATGCCTTTTGGACTAAAAATAGATTTTTCAGAAAACCGCTTCCAGCAAAAGGGGAGAGGGGAAATTTGAAAGTTTTATATTTTTGTTGGGTAGAGAATGGAAATACCTATCGATTGGTATGAAATACATGGGGTGCGTTCATACAAAAAAAAATTTAAATTGAAAATAAAATAAAATTTTTCAATTATCTTTACCAATATATGGGGCCCATGTAAATTATATGATAATGATATACATGCTATTGGAAACCTGTACAATTAAGCTGGCCGACCAAAGTTGTGTATGGCAAAGTTGTTTGGTATGTCAAGGAGCATTTGCCAAAAACTAGTGCTGGGAACCAATCAGTGCTGGGAAACACAAAAACTCAAAAAACCGTCCTAAAAGAACTGATTTCCCATGGTAGGTAGATGGAGGGAGGAGGGGTAAGCAGTGCTGAGAACCACATATTATTACAATGGGTATTGAAAACCACTAGAAAATAAAGGCTTTTGAAATTTTCTCACATCCAATTCTCTTTTGGGAAACAACTAATAGTGGAAGTGTTGCAGATAAGTTAAAGTTTTTGAAAAGGGGTTGTAGGGTCAGGGCGTCTGGGGAATTACTGGTTCATTTAATAAATAAATACATACAGATACAATCTGGCTCTAAATTAAATTCTATCTTACATTATCATGTAACACGTAAGAAGCTGCATGAAATCGGGCAATTTTCTTAGCTAGAAATTTTGCTTTACTAAAATCAATTAGTTCCTTTAGAGTAGCAAATCCTTTTGGAGACATGTCTTCGAAAATGATTGCCTTATATGGATCTAAGCACCAATGAACCATTCTATAGAAATTTGAATACAAATAAATTATCTCTTAATAGGCAGTCATATTTTGTATCATTTAAATGTACTTCGGTGAAAAACTCTCCTTAATACCATTCTTAGCGTATAAATCCTCCATTTCAAGGATCGTTTTTGAATACATTTTCGATTCGGTTTCGAAAACCTTCGATTCGCTTAATATATCTTTAACCAACCCATCACTGAATGGCATCGTTTTAACAATAAATGATTTCCATTCGAATGTTGGTGATTCCCCGGTCGTATATGTTACGCCAACTCGGTACATAATACTGACCAAATGTTCGTCTAAGCTGACGGCTGGCTTTATATCGATATTGGTAACCTTAAATAATTTTTCTTTAATGAGAATAATCTGTAATTATACCCAAAATAATAAGTTAATTTTAAAACTTTTACCTTAATTGATTTATCGCATTCCGATTTCTTCAGGATAGCTTCAAGTAAATTAATATTTAACCAATCTGGGGCATTATATTCATCCTCGTGATGGTAGTCCGGTTCAGTCATGGTTAGGAAAAATTATCCGCTTTCAATATATTAAATGAAATTAAGAAGTACACTCTGCTGAAATTATTGAACCCGTATTAATCGGACTGGCTAAATGACTAGTCAACCACAAAATATAATTGTAATATTTTCTACTCTGCATCGTATAATTCGAATAGGTGCGTGTCCTATCTTTTTCATTCAGAAGTAACTTGATAACATTTTTATCAAGGAAAAGATTGGTTGCGAGGTCGTTGCGGGTTCAAATTTACATGATAATTTGATCTGGTTAAGTTTAAATATTTTATTTATTTCAGTCTAAAAAAAATCATTTTATTTAATTATACGCCTTTATCCTATTTAATTTTGAAATAATATCTCAATTAATTCATGTTTCCGAAATGAAAATAATTTTGTAAAATTCCGGGCCGTTCGGAAGAACTAATGATGTATAATCCTTAAGGCTTCATTTAAGAAGTTATATTTATAAATAATCATCAAAAATCGATTTTTAAGAAATCGAATAATTTAATTTTAATGGTTTTTTTATTTTACCCCGGATCCCGGAATTTTCTTCGGGATATGGATAATCTAATTACACAGAATTGTTCCCAAATAACAAGTAAACAAATTAATTTCTTGTAATGAATAGGATTTAAGATTTAAGATTTAATGAATAAGTTTACAAAACCTATCAGGAAGTCAGGTATTTCTGCATCTAGGCTCCAAAAATTTGGCCCAGATATTTTAGAAGGATGTACCATTCAATCCATATACCGTTTATTACTTTTTATTTAAGAAGTTTTCGAAATATTTAATTAAGAGATCGATGGCGGAAATTGAAATAGGAGTTTTAATACATCATAATTATCATAAATTAATTCATTACCCTAATTACCTAAAAGCATATTTAAACAGTAAATGTGGGCCAGAATTAATGAATAGGCAATATTAATGAACCATATTATTCATTCAATTCAAAAATAAAATTATCTTTAAATATAAGTCATAACTCCATCATTTCTTAAGTTATATTTCTGAAATTTGGTACAGATATTCTAGAAGGATAACCAATCCGTATGTAATAAATAATATAAAACTTTTTCTAAGAAACTTTCGAGTAATTAAATTCTGAAGTTGATCTAACTAATGATTTATTAACTTCAATGGTTATCTTGGAGGTTATATTTTTAAGAAAAACGTCCAAATCGTCAATTTTGTTCCCGAATTTCCTTCATGTTAATTAATTTAATGTTAATATTTTTATATCAATATAAGTAATTATTATTACTTAATTAAAATCTAAAGCAATTCCAAATCCAATTTGGAACGAAATTCAGACCTTTTTATTTATTATCTATAGTAGGTATATATACAAATAATATAAAATTTTGTTCTAATTTTAAAAAAATTCCTGACTGCAAGAATTCGGGTAATAATCGTATGGCTTCATTCTTAAATATCGGCATATCAAAAAATTTCTGTTTAATTTCCTCAGCCAATGGCCCGGCAGGATCGTTCATTATATCCTGTACTTCATGACCAATGGTTGCCGTATCAACTGCAAGAAATGGTAAAAAGATTCCAACAACAAAGACTTCTATATAAAATAAATTAAAAATAATTTAGAAATAAGTTGAATTAATAATAAAGAATTACCAAAATGTCCCCAACGTAATAGTTCCATATTCAAATCATGTAACGTTGGCATATATCCTTGGAACTTAAGTTCCCTCAAAGCGTTCACAAATTCTTGGTAGTAATGATTAATTAATTCCGAACGGTGAGTCTTTCGGACCTCACTTGATGCTTGAAAATATAATAGATAAAGAACATCGATAGCCGGGGATCCATAAACACATATTTGTAGATCGATCTAAAAAATATTGATTTAAAAAATGACAATAAATGGTTGGTTTTTCCTAACCAACTTCACATCCTCCACTTGTCCGCTTCCATCAATTTTCCACATTATATTCTTCACATTCAAATCTCCATGATTCAAGACGTTGTATATCGATTCGTTGGGTTTCCTATATAGATTATTCACTTTCTCTAATAACGACCCATCGGATATTCGGATAAAATCATCCTTGTACTGTTCGAGTTCCGGGAGGCCAGAAATAAATTTTGTAAATATATCTAATGATGATTTAAGAAATGGTTGCAGATTGTCGAAACTTTCATTACACAAACCATCAGTGTAGTTTTTGATATCACCGTTCTGTAGGAATTTTTTAACGGGATTTTTCATTACCAAAATTACATTAATTCACTATATAGTCATAAAGGATATAGTCGTGCCCTAGATTAAATTCAAAATATTTAATTTATTTACATTCTCCTGTAAAACATAAGAAGCCGCATGAAACCGAGCTATCCGTCTGGTTAATAATTTTGTTTTACCAAAATCTAATTGTACCGATTCGGTAGTATATCCTTTCGGGGAAATGTCTTCGAAAATAATTGCTTTATACGGATCTAGGCACCAGTGAACCATTCTAAAAGGAATTTTGATTAAAAATATAATAAATTGTCTCATTAAGCCGTTCAAATTTACTTCGGTGAAAAACTCTCCTTAATACCATTCTGAGCGATAACTCCTCCATTTCAGGGATCGTTTTTGCATACATTTTCGTTTCGGTTTCGAATACTTTCGTTTCGCCTATTAGATCTTTAATCATCCCAGCACTTAATGGCGTCGTTTTAACAATAAATGATTTCCATCCGGATGTTGGTGATTCCCCGGTCGTATATGTTACGCCAACTCGGTACATAATACTGGCCATATGTTCACCTAAAACAACGGCTGGTTTTATTTCGATATTGGAAACCTAAAAAATTTTATAGAAAGCCTATCATTATTGGTCATCAAAACGGCAAGAATTTCTTTAATTCAAAATATTTTGGGGATATCCCCGCAATTTGTCTACTAAATTATTTTAAAAATAGCCAATTGTGCTCATCAAACTTAATGTAAGTGATTTTTAAATATTTACTTTAATCGTTGAATTACATTCTGATTTTTTCAGGATATCTTCAAGGAGAGTCGTATCCAGCCAAACCGGGGCATTTAATTCATCCTTATGGTGGATGGGAGTCACCGTTTTTCCGGTCATAACTTGGAAAAAATAAAATTATTTAATTAAAATTATATAAATTACTATTTTGAAATTATTGAACCGTACTGACTATTTATTCGCGTCCGTTCAACACACTAATCATTTCAAATATTAATTATTTATTTATATTTATTAGAAAAGTAGTCAATCTGTAGATATAATCGTAGACTATCTAACACCACCTTAAAATACTGATTACAAGTGTTTGTAAATACTTGAGTTTGATAACAAATAATTAAGGTGAACAGGGGGATTTCTATACGTGGATGCTAATGTTTGAATGATAAATTTTAACACGAATATATAAAATTTATTTGATGTCCTATTATAATTTATGACTTTGGTCGTTACAGCGCATGGTTCTAACCGAACCAATGTCAATGCGAAATTATTAATAAAAATAGATGAAAATTCGCAAGTGTGAAAATAGTATATTTTATGATTATAAATTTATAATTGCATTGACCTTCGTACTAATAGTTTGATTCTAATTCAAACAATTTTATCATTTTCAATTAGTCTGATGAGAATATATTATTTAAATGATATGAATATGATTAATTGATTAGATAATTAATAAATATAAATTTCCAACAATTTCGCGATTTTATGGAAATCGTAGCGTTTTATAAAAATTCTAGGGAATTATGAAAATAATAAAATTATTTATTGAGCGAATTATGAGACTTCCTTCAATTCTCTTGTACCCCCTAAAATTAGATGGTCGATTTTTTGAAATAGTTTGTTATACAATTTCCTTAATGAACCCTTAAGTTTAATTTCACCTAATTATGTTTTATTAAATTGTTAATAAATTTTCCCGGAAATTTAGCTTTTCCGTCAGACTGTCAGAAAATGTGCATATATGTTTTTTAAAAATTTTTTTTTTAATAAATTCACTTTATACTAAGTGCTTAGAAATATTTCACGGTCATTAGATTAAAAAATTTTTTAGAATTTTTTCAAAATTTTTTGGATTTTTTACAAGTCGATTTGTAATATTATTTTAGAGATAATAGTTGTGAGGAAAGCCCCTGACTTTGAGGTGTTGATAGATTCCTTAAATTATGCTCTATCTGAATCCATTTCGAAAATAGGAAATTTTAAATTTTCCAGAATATTATGAACATTTTTTCAAAAAAATACCCATTTTTCCTAATTCCCCTGTATCGACCTTACCTCCTAAAATCAGAGCATTTTTAAGTTAATACTAAATTTACTCTAAATATAAGTCATAACTCCATCATTTCTTAAGTTATAATTCTGAAATTTGGTACACATATTCTAGAAGGATAACCAATTCGTATGTAATAAATAATATTAAACTTTTTCTAAAAAATTTCCGAGTAATTAAATTCTGAATTTGAATGTACCAAATTTACTATTAAAAAAAATCATTTTCTCTAAATATAAGTCATAACTCCATCATTTCTTTAGATATATTTCTGAAAATTGGTACAGATATTCTAGAAGGATAACCAATTCGTATGTAATAAATAATGTAAAACTTTTTCTAAGAAACTTCCGAGTAATTAAATTCTGAAGCTGAATGTACCAAATTTACTAAAAAAAACATAATTTTCTCTAAATATAAGTCATAACTCCATCATTTCTTTAGTTATATTCTAAGACTTTTTCTATGAAACTTTCGAGTAACTAAGTCATTATCTATAAATATAAGTTTAAATGCTCTTTGTGCCTGATACCTCTGATTACCAAATTTTTAAAAGTTTTATATTCTTTATTACAAACGAATTGACAATTTTCCCAAAATTTACATTTTCCGCGGAACTGGCAGGCGTTTTATTTTCATTTTTTTATCATCGATATTAGAGATGCAACAGATTCGAGTACTAGGTACATTATACTCTTTACTTCTAGGATTCGAAAGTAACGAGTATTCATTTCTAGAAATACTCGTTACTTTTATTCTACTCTATTTTGTTGGTTTAGCTTTCATTTTTTCCCATTACCCATATTTTTGTTTTATGGATACGAAGCGAAGTATATAAACGATTCTTTATTCTACACGAATAAAAAATTATACTATTTACACATGTAAGAATAAAATAGCTTCGCGTACATAAGGCAACCATTTGTTTATTTTTTTCTATATATTTGAGTTCTCGGTACCAAATAAAATGTACTAACACGATAATACCAAAGTCACATATTCGAGTACTCTATCTACCGATATAAAATACCGTGTGTAAATTGAGATGTAGAATAAAGTAGCAACGGTGCATATAGGTACCGGTACCTAATACAATGTAACGAGTACTTATAGTTAAACGGATCCGAGTACTCCGATCCGAAAAGTAACTAAACTTTGCATCTCTAATCGATATCATTTGAAAATTGGATATAATTCTCATAGGGAAAATTCTCGTAGGGAAACAGGAAAATTGTTACTAAGGGAACAGAGTAAAATTTGGTGTCATTATAGATTTTCAACGATTCATTCCAAATTTTCCTACCAAATGAATGATTTTATTCGGTTATAATTTACTACATTTATTTTTGATGCCGGTTCGGAATAAAAACTGATTTTCCTAAAAATTTTCTTCAGACCGATGAAAATATGTGAATATAATGTTCTGGAAATTAAAAAAAAATCAAACCCCTAATTTTGATGGGAGTTTCCATCTGATATATTTCGATTCAAAATTTAAAATTTGACTTAAAATCGGGACTTTACATTATAATTAATAAATTTTTAAATTTTATTTTATTTTCAGGTAATAAAATAAAATTTATTTAAAATTTGAGTTAAGGATAATTCCTATTATTATTATTTAATATATTTTATCAGATAATTAAAAATTATAAAATTAAATATTTGAAGTTATTGATTAGAGACATTTTCTTTGATGGGATATTAAAAATATAAGTTATTAAGGAACCCCATATCTTATGGTATAGATAGATTACCCTAATTATCCCCTATTTAATTCCGTTAAGAAATTTCGAAATTAAAAATTTTCAGGAAAATTATAACCGTTTCTCTTAGAAGTAACAATTTTTCTGATGTACCCATTAAATCGACCTCATAAAATCAGGAGATTAATTTTTCAAAAGACTTTCCTCTAAAACTTCCTCAATATATCCATAGATTTAATTCTGCATAATCAGATTTTTCGATTCCTCAATAAAATTTCTAAAATTCAAATATTAAATGTTGTTTTTGTAATATAAATGTGTATTGAAATATTATAAATTAATTATTAATTAACAAATTTATTAAATTAAAAAAATCCTCTCTGCAAAAATTCTGGTATTATACGTATTACTTCATTCTTAAATGTCGGAATGTTATACAATTTCAGTTTCAATTCCTCAGCTAATGATCCTGTAGGATCCTGCATTATATCTAATACACCGTCAAACATTGTTGCCAAATCAACTGATACAAATGGTAAAACGAATCCAACCATATAGACTTCTACATAAAAGAAATAACAAGAGAAGCGACTAGAAATAAGTCAAAATAATTATAGAATTACCCAAAGAGCCGTTCCGTAGTAGCTCCATATTCAAATCGTGTAATGTGGGTATGTATCCTTGGAAATTAAGTTCTTTCAAAGCGTTCGAAAATTCTAGATAGTAATAATAAATTAATTCTGAACGATGATCCTTTCGGACCTCACTTGATGCTTGAGCGTATAATAGATAAAATATATCGATAGCTGGTGATCCATAAACACATATTTGTAAATCAACCTGTAAAATATAAAGTACAAATAATTTACAGGAATCTATTAGGTGGTGGCCCGTACCAACTTCACATCCTCCACTTGCCCGGTTCCATCAATTTTCCACATTATATTCTTCACATGCAAATCTCCATGATTCAATACATTGTATATCGATTCGTTGGTGTTCTTAAACAGATTATTCACTTTTTGTAATAATGAACCATCGCTTATTCGATTAAAATCGTCCTTGTATCGTTTGAGTTCCGGTTGGTCAGTAATAAACTTTGTAAATGAATTGAATGATGCTTGAAAGGATGGTTGGATTTCCTTGAATGCTGTATCATTACAAATACCATCTACGTAATCTTTGACATCACCGTTCTGTGGGATAAATTTTAGGGAATAAATTTAGAATTTCGGATATGTCCCTACATAAAATGTCGATCTAACATTTTCATGTAAAACATAAGTAGCCGCATGAAATCGAGCTATCCGCTTAGCTAAAAATTTGGATTCAGCTAAATTTAGTAGGGCCGATGGAGTAGTATATCCTTTTAGTGAAATATCTTCGAAAACAAGCGCATTATGAGGATCCGAGCACCAGTGAACCATCCTATAGAAATTTAAATTAAAAAAATTAAACAGACAAATCTTTTATCGTCTAAATTTACTTTGCTGTAAAACTCTCCTTAATACCATTCCGAGCGTATAACTCCTCCATTTCAGGGATCGTTTTTGAGTACATTTTTGATTCAGTTTTGAAAACATTCGATTCGTGTAATATATCTTTAATAAACCCATCATTTAATGGCATCATTTTAACAATAAATGATTTCCAGTCAGATGTTGACGATTTTCCGGCTGTATATGTTACGCCAACTCGGTACATGGAACTACCCAAATGTTCACTTAAAACAGCGGCTACCTTTATTTTGGATACCTGGAACCATAAATCAGCTAATGTTAAAAAAATATACCACTTTCCATCCAATTAATTTAATTGTAACGAAACTCAAAATATTACCACAAAAGCTCCGAATAAAGTTAAAGCTCAGCAAAGTCTTTAAGTTATGAATTAAATTTTATACCTTTTCAAATTTCATTTTTATTTAAATTAAAAAATTTTTTTATCAAATCTGGAAGTTACTACAAAAGCTTCGCAAAAGCTTAAAAGCTCAAAGAGTGTTCCCGGGTTTGGGACGTAATTTTATTCGTATTGACACCTTTTTTTCATCTAGATAATGTAATTAAAATGTAACTCAAGATGTTCCGACAGAAGCTCCTCATAAATTTATAAGCTCAACGAAAGCTTTAAACTTTGAATTAAATTTTTTACATTATGAATTCTTTTTTTTTTCAAATAACTAAATTTGAATCAAATCTGGCAGTTTCCTAGAAATGATCAGCGAAAGCTTTAAAGCTCAATGAAAGCTTTAAGTTTGGGATACAATTTTATACGTATTGATACCCATTTTCTATCTAATTATAAATTAACTGCAGCAAAATTCGAAGTATTATGACAAAAGCTCCGGATAAGCTTACAAGCTCAGCGAAAACTTTAATTTCTATTAAATAAATTTTTTTTGCTTATAAATATAATTGTTATCCGAATAATTAAATTTAAAGCAAATCTGAAATTTTTCTACGAAAGCTCCACAAAAGCTTAAAAGCTCAAAGAATACTTTGGGTTTGGAACATAATTTTATTCGTATTGCCACCTATTTTTCATCCAATCTGTAGAGAAATTAAGATTTGGATTCGTAAAATTTCACCAAAATATTGCCAAGTCATTGACTAATCCAAATATTAGAAATTCCAAAATTACAACGAATTCCACCGATGCGTTCTTTAAATATTCGAATTTCTTGTCGAATTTGTCGACACCAAAATTTCTCAATGTCCCAAAATTAACGGAAATCGAAAAATAAATGTACAAAAAAAATTCGGAAAGTTATATCAAGTGCCTAGGGGGTTCCGAGAAAAATCCGATTTTCAGAAAATTTACGTGAACGATTTTTTAATTGTTACCTTAATCGTAGTATCACCTTCTGATTTCTTTAGTATATCTTCAAAAAATGTGATATCCATCCAATCTGGGGCATTCAATTCATCCTCAGGATGAGGGGTAGAAACTTTTTCTCCGGCCATCTTTTAGAAAAATTATCCTTTCTAATATATTACTAATTAATTTAATTAAAAATAGGTAATTGATGTGATGAACCGTGGAATGTATATTTTATTATACCTAACTACTTATTCGCGCCCGTTCGAAACACTAGACCATTTTTAATATCTCATTTATATTTATTAAGAGAGTCATTGTGGTACTATCTATCTAACCGTCTGTGTATACTATCTAACCGTATGTTCTAATAAGGCAAATATTTGATTTTGATAACAAATAATTAAGGTAGATAAAGGGATGTCTACAAGTGTCTACTTAAATTTGAAACATGATTTTGATCTCTGTTTTATACCGGACTGAAGGAAAAATATGAAAATGGTCAATACATAAAAAGTTGATAAGAAAAGATATACAAGTACTCTATGAGTCAGGCCTTTACAAGGCTTGACTCTAAAAGGATCAATGTCAATGCGAGATTATAATGAAAGCTAGTAAATAATACACAAGTATGTAGTTTTAAGTGTAATAACTACATTTCTCATTATTATTTAATATTTGCATTGACCTTTGTTCTTATCAATGGATTTTAAAATTACTATTTAGACTGCAGTAAAAATCCATGTATGCATTTTCATATATTAATGAAGATATATCGTAAATGGTTTGTAAATGGGTCTCATATGTATTTTACACTGAAGGCTTGGCCTATTGTTTCGGATATGCATATTTCTGACACATCTGGAGTAGAATTTTAATTTAAGATTAAAGATAAATTAAAATTAATTTGAAAATTAGGAAATTTCTTTTCAACAGGACAACTTGATAAATAATATAAGACATTTTTTAGAAATTGTATCAAAGAAAATTGAACAGATTTTATTTAATATTTGGAGAACGGAAAGGATGGACTATACACCGACCTTTTACAAAATTCACCTAGCAACCTGAAATTCTGCACAGACATACCTTAGATAAAATAAGAATAATCGGTAATAAGTTAGGCATCCATTTTTTGACAATAATTTTGAGGAAATTAATTGTAATTAAATTTATAAATAATAAAAATGAAAAATAAAAGAATTACCAGAAATAAAAAAATCATGAATTATTTAAAACCCCTTTCCCCCTTAACTATAAATTTTTTGTTGGAAAATTCTTTAAATAAAATTTCATTGGGAAATGATCGAGAGAAATCGAGAGATTATCGAGAAATTTTACTTTATAAGAATTATGATATTATCGAATTTTCTTCCGGACGTGGAAAATCTAATTATGCAGAATTCTTTTCAAATGATTAAGTAAACGAATTGGATTTTTAAAATTTTAAAAAAATCAACCCCCGAATTTTAGCGAGAGTTTCCGCAAAGCGAATTTTTGGAAAAAAAATCGATCCCAACCTCAATTTTATGGTATAATTTGGACAGTTTCGTGGAAAACTTAAATTTCCGGAAAATTTTATTAATGAACCCGATAATTTAATTATGCAAAATTAAACCAAATGAGTTCAGTGAGGAAATTGTGGAACAAAATTTTTCTAAATATCAACCCCCTGATTTTATAGGGGTTGGTAAAAAACAAACAATAGAAAAATGAGCAATTTTTATAAAAAGTATTATAATTTCCGGGAAATTAAATATTTTGAAATTTCAGAAGGTATTCAAGTAGAGAATGAATTAGGTAATTTATCAATGCCTTAAGGTCAATGGTCCCCTCACAACTTCTATTTTTAAAACCCTATTACAAATCGGCTTGTAAAAAAAACCGATAAATTCGATCAATTTTCTTCAAGATTTCTCCTTAAGGTTTTCTAAGGCTAATTTTTTTTTCAAAAATTTTTCAATCTAATGATGGCAAATTATTTCTAAATAATTAGCCATTTCGGATTTATTTTCACTTTTGCTGAAATATCAAATTACATATATTGATTCATGAGGCTTGTGAAATATTTCCGGGACATATTTTTAAGGAATAGGAAAATTTGAATATAAGAAAATTTAAACTTAAGGATATTATGAAAAAATTGTAGAAGAAACTTTTTCAAAATATCAACCCCCTGATTTTATAGGAAGAAGGTTCTGAAATGAATGAATAATCTGTGAACTGAAAATTCAAACGAACAAATATTCAATTTTAACCCCGTCGTAAAGTCTAAAGGGTTAACTTTCATTCAAAAATTCTTTTCAATAGGATTTAGATAATTTTCAGTAAATCTAGATGGAAAATTATCCTATTTCTAGGGCGTGATGACGCCTTTTTCTTGTAACTCTTTTTCTATATTTTTAATAAATTATGAGTAACAACTTAATCAGGAGATTAAGCCTTTCCGTCTCTATCTATATTATTGGATCAGAATCCCTTCCTTTCTAAGTATATCATAGTTTCTGATAATTTGTAGACGGGGAGCCGTACAAAATTAAATAATTTAGAAATACAAAAATACGGGCACAGGCCTGCTGATTAATTTGGTACCATTGGCGAATTAATTGGACCCTCGGTTCAGGAGTTATGAAAACCCATGATAATGAACTGGGTGTACTCCCCATGATAACTACCTAAGATGACGGGTATATATAGTCCAATGTATTGAAACCTTGAGCTAAAACATTAACCTATATTTCAGGGAGGGATTCTAGGATAACAATCAATTTCTCACCACCACATAACAAATAAAATCCGAAAGGAAATATAGGCCATAGTTTGGGATATTTTTCACCTAATCATTGCCCCTTTTCTGCCATCAACGGTCTCAATTGTTGGAAGCTTATCATTCATATGGAAGTATGTATGATAATGTGAAACATATTATTTTATAATCTTTAATAATAAATCTGGGAATTGTGTAATACTCCGCAACAATTTCAAGCAAACGAATGATATTGTTAAAAAGGGGGAAACCTTTGTACGGAAAAATACTATGTCCTTAACCTATCCAGGAGAAATGTATGGAATGTCCATACCAAAACATAAATATTGAATTATTACTAAATAATAAAATAAAATGCATATTCAGCTATTTAGTGGAACATGATATATTATAGTAGCATTTTTAGTAGTATTTTTTTTTTCAGTATACACGAATAAAATACATTGAGATAGACATTGGTAGTTTTTAAATCAAATTGTAAATATATAAAATACTAGGCTTCAGAAAAGACGTTCCAATACAAAGTATTGGTGTTTCGTTGGCTGAATGTCATATTATTAAAAAAAAAGTTGAAGTTAGATAGGAAATATCAAAGAGGGAAGTTTAATCATCTTATCGAGCTGCATTAAAATTCCGTTTGCTTTCGAACACACTATATGATGTATATACTATATGAGGATTATAGAATGAAAATTGCTAAATGTCCATTAAATCGTATTGTGAAGATTTTATACTCCTAAGGTCCTTATTAAATTAATGAGAGAATCTAACATATTTATAGGTGCGATCGGACCGTCCTTCCGGTCTCCGTATATCACATTGTGATGATGATCGTGTGCTAGTCCTGTGCAGGAAGGTCCATTTGGGAAAAAGTTATTATTAATTCATGAAATTGAATTATTGTACAATTTTTAAAATAAATTTTGAGAAAATTAGAAAATTTAGGGAAAAATCAACAAATTACATGAAGATTTAGAAATTTCATGAAAATTGAAAAAATTAATCATTTCCAATTTTGGAAAATTTCATAAAATTTGATAAAAATTTTGAAAATTTTTGGAAATTAAATTATTTTATAAATATCCAAAAATTTGCTACAAAGTTCTATTTTTAAAATCCCGTTAAGGATCGAATTGTAAGAAAGAACAATGAATTTGATCAATTATTGTTGTCCGCTGGTAGTCATGGAAACCGTAAATTATCGGGAAATTCTGTTAAAGAATCGAAAAAGCTGATTAAGCAAAATTGAACTTTGGGTATAATTAGGAAACCGTAAAACAAACGTTTTTTAAAAAATTAACTCCCTGATTTTACAACGGTCGATATGATGGTCGTACATCCTATGTAATCGTCCCCTTTCATAAAAACGTTTATAATTTCACGGAAAATTTCAAATTTGAAAATTTCTAAATTAATTTAAATAAGGGATAATTAGGATGATCTATCAATACTATAAAGTCATGGGGTTCCCCTCCACCATATATTTTTAAAATCTAATTCCATAATCGATTTGTAAAAAATTCAAAAACAGGATCGATTTTTGGATTATAGATTTTCTAGTAATTTCTAAGAAAAGAAATTTGTCAAAATTCTTCTAATTGATCCCAAATTATTTCTAAGTAATTGGCGGAGAGTTTTTGGAAAGAATTTTTTTTGAAAAAGTCAACCGTTTTGAGATTTATTTTGTCGCAAGTCGATTCAATCATCGATTTATTTTTAATTTTCCTAACCGTCTGCAGAAAATCGCTGATTTTTTTATAATTTCTAATAATTAATTTGGAATCTAAACAATGGATATTTTTAAGAATTTTTTATTAAATATGAACATCAAAATTTATGGGTAAATTCGGGTCGGCTCTCTGGAGCCAAAACACCCAAACATAGTGAAGCAATTTATCAACAGTCCGGTATGGATTATGCTGGACGATGTGTTGGATCAACTCCAGATGGATTCGTTTCTTCTTCAATTTATTCTGCGGATTAGAAATTTAATTTAATTTTTTAATTTTAGGTGTTTATAATATCCATGGAATGTTACCTCAGTGGCGGTGGCGTGCGTTCACCATGTCCATAAGGCGTGCCGAATATTTTCTTCAGCCGGAAAAAATTGTAAAAACGCAGAATGTTGCTTTGACAGTTAGGTAAACATAGAAAAATTAAATAATTCAAAAAAGTTGAAATTTCTCTGAAAAAAATTTAAAATTCGTCAAAAGTGACTTCCAGAAATTTCAATATCGGATATCGTCACATTAGATCCGGATTTCCCGATAATTTTCTTCGGATCCAAAAAAATGTAATAATACAGGTAGTTTATAAATTAGTTGAGGAAAAATAGAAAAATGTCAAAAGTAAACATTTCGAACAAAAGCTCTTCAGAAACTTAAAAGCTTCAAGAAAGCTTTATTTTCCGAACCTTTTTATTTACGTTATAAAATCAATTTTCTATCCAGATAACGATCCTTTAATGAAAATTCAAATTTTCCCTAAAAAAGCTTCAGAAATCTCGAAAGCTCATTGAAAGCTTTAAATTAAAATATCATTTTATATCACTTGGAATCGAACGAATTTTCATATGGTTCATTAAATGTAAATGAAATATGGAATTTTCGCAGAAAGCTTATCCAAACCATTAAAAGCTTAATGTAAGCTTTTAGTTTCATACCTAATTTTAATCGCTTTATAATCTATTTTCTATCCAGATAAACGTCCCTTAACGAAATTTGAACTATTTCCAAAATCAAACTTCAAAAATCTCGAAAGCTCATTGAAAGCTTAAAATCAAAATGTCATTTTATATCACTTGTAATCGAATTTTTATACGGTTCATCAAACACAAATAAAAATTGAATTTTCGCAGAAAGCTTATCCAAACTAATAATGGTTCAACAAAAGCTCGAAGTTTCGAACTTAATTTTTATCGTTTTAAAATCTATTTTCTATCCAGATCGGTCCTTTAACGAAATCTCAAGAGAGCGTTTAATCCCATATGTAAATCTTTCTTAGAGATTTTAATTTTCCACCAAGCTTTTTAACGGAAGTTTCCGATTTCATTCCGCGTGAAGCCAAAATGGTTAATAGTGATTCCATAATATTTTGCTACGGAAGATAATAATTACAGCTTATTAGAA
>JANTOP010005973.1:0-16797 GCA_027564815.1 Symmerus nobilis
CGCTTTGAAAAAAGAAATATTCACAAAAATAGGCCCGAATTTCTGAAATCGGTCATTCATTGGTAAAATGACCCTAAAAGGAATGTAAGTTAACCCTTTTTTATATAATTATATTAAATTTGTAAAATAGAAACGGACAGCTGTATTGAACGATAGGTTACTAGACATTTTGATAAATATTCAGTACTTCTTTTTTGGATTTGAAATTTAAAAAGTGACGGATGCACCTCTTCTTACGGTAATTAAAAATAATGCGATATCCGATTCCAAAATATTCGAAGGTATTTTTGTAAATTAATACTACTCACTACTTACATATATGGATGATGAAATTTGGAAATGAAAAACTCACCTGTAAATAGAAAAAATAGAAAATTAGTTTTAAATATTCAATAAAAAGATGAATATTTCTGGATAATCGGAAATTCGAGGCCACGAAGAAACAATAAAAATTTATCTTCACTATCTATCTTGTATTAGAGTTTTGTAACTTAACATTCGTTTTAAAAAGATTGTCGTAAATCATTTATTGATCATTGTTTACGTAACATCCTCACTCAGATTAGTTTTGTATATAACGCATAAAAATTATTTCTAATCTTGTGAGTTTTTGAAAACCGATCTCTTTCTTGCCCACACAAACCCTACATGCCAGTTTAATTATCGCTAGCTCACTATGGTCACTAAAGGCTGTGCAATCTACGTTTGTTATCGAATTCCTCTGAGAGTTGGACTGTAATACCAATTTCACGTAGAGGTGATAGTTGGCCATCATTGACCGTTGTAACCAGTAATACATAAAAGTTCTAAATTATTTAATTTGATTTGATGAGATGGTGGTTACAACCGAAGACCAAACGGTAGTCTCAGCTTTGCTATATCCGAAAAACAACTTGAATGAGATCTTGAGCATGCTATAAAATATAAAATACACCCCCTCCCTCACACACACACACACACAGAAACAAGAGATCCTCTCATATCTGAATAATATTGAATTGTGAACATCCGTGGTGGAAGTTTTTTCGAATCGTGTCGATCAACACAAGTAAAATCCCTCATTGCGCTACAAATATCCCTTATATAAACAGAAGGTCGCCTACTTTTTTGTTCGGGTGACAATGTTTCAGTTTTTCCATCCGATATGGGAAAATGTCAGGCGACTTCGGTCGCGCTAGCATATTATTAAGTGTAGACGGTGTATGTCGCGACATTTTTATGCATATGATACAAAAATGGAACATATTGTAAAATGTGTGTCTGCTTTACGTTTACAGGTTTAGACAGTAAATTTGTAGCGCGACTATTATAATATTTGACATAGGATATATCTTGTAGGGTGACAATGTTTCTAAATCTAGAGGCGCCATTACAAATTCAAAAATTTTTGTTATATGAGCTTGAGCCTGTTAACGTCAAGTATTTTCCCGATTTTCACAAATTTTTTGATTTTCATGAAATTTCACGAAATCCTATTCTGCAATTTGATGATATTTCATAAAATTTCTTTATTTAAAAATTGAAGAGTTTCAGAAACTGTCTTTATACAATATTTATACAAAAAAAAATGTTTGAAATAAAATTTTCTAATTTGATTTCCCCGTTTCCAAATCTGATTTTTGATTTTCCAATCATCACAAATTTCTTGCATTTGTATTAAATTGTTCACGAAGATAGGGGCTCTGATACCTATGAGAAGTCTCGCAAAATCTATATTTCGGCAATGTGGGACATTCCAGTCCACGTACATATTCATAATATTGATTTAAGATGAGTTACAGTTGTAATGATTAGTGAAAAATTATGATCCAAATCATAAGACAGACATCCATGTGAGACATCCATTGACATTGATGTGAGATTATGTGAAGCCCGGGTGAAGTTAGTTAATCTGACAAGAAAATAAATGGAAAGATAAGTTAGTTGTAAATTGGATCCATACATTTTTCTATTGCCATTTCCCAATTATTAGAGCACCCAAGAGACATATATCATTTAAATAAAATTACCTTTATTTATAATAAAGTAAATACCCGATGATTAATTTAAATTAGATTAAAAATCCCCTACTAAATCAAGACATTTTTCATTTCAATAAATCCCCCCGATGGACACCCGACATTGTATATGATACATGCCGGACTGAACATAACAAGAGGCAGTATTCCAGAGTTAATTAGTAAAATGAGATTATTGTGTGACAGAAAATCGTTGACCATCCCATACCGTGTGCCTAGAAAAATCGGTAAATAACATTAGTCCATCTTTCTGATCAGAAAAGTTTATTAGAAATAATTTATTGACTGGAAAGACGTCTGACGGTTAGTAAATCATCGACGAAAATAAAACGCAAATTAAAATTCGAATTTCTAATAAAACTGATTATTTATGTAATTAATAAAGGTATGTAGGTGGTAAATATTGGATATTTTAAATTTTCAAATTTACCTTCGGCTTTCTCCGTACCGCTCCTACCCCTTACCTACGCATAACAAGTAAGCGCCTCTTGTGTAAGTTTTAACAAAATTTCCATTCGTTCACCGTAAAAATTTGAAAAAGAATATAAAATGTGCGTGACCACCAACTATTTCGTGCTTCGTGTATTTTATTTTTCTTGGCAAGTAGAAATGAATTAAACTTCAACGCAACAAAAATATAAGAAAAAAAAGATTATATAAATAATTAAAACCTAATTTGTTTAGTTTGGCATTTATTATTAAAATATATAAAGGTTTTAACGTCGGCTATGTATATTATAATATGCATGAAACACATAACCGAAACATTGTGGCCAGACCAACACCAATAATTGTAAACAAAAACAAAACTGACTGTGTGCAGTCCACCCAATATTCGTGTTAAACTTTTATTTCTAAATTTTATTTTATATAGACAAATTTGAATGGATAATTTCCATCAAATGGAAATCGAGGTGAAGAAAATATAGAAAATTATTCTATGTAATTTACAATCAATTATATTTAATTGAATCAAAATTACTAGGTAATGTTGTATAAAATCATATCTGCATAGATATATAACATGGTCCAATATTAGGACGAACTGTTATTAATTTACAATCGTATTCGAACATAAAACACCATATCCAGATCTTAACCCGTAATAGAAGTTATTAATTTATTTCTTGAGTTTACTCATATCACTGATTCCAAGTCCAATGCGAAGTTCATCCATTAACGTGGCGGGTAATGGATTATTAAAGACTATCTTAGTCTGGAATTCATTCAATTAAAATTAGTGAAGAGCTAAAGCTCTACCAGACTGTATTAAAGTTAATGACTTCTCGTTATAACAAAATACAAAATGTTTAATGAATGTACATTCAAATTATAATAATAACATTTCATAACAAAATATGTAATTAATTAACATTAGAATTATTAGTTATGTAATCAATGATTAATTAGTAAGGGAACACGGTTATCGACCGTCCAGTCCATTCATTAAAAAATATATACAATTCGGATTTAGATTTCATATATAAAAACACTGTATACGAACAGTTTCATTGCAATTTTATGAATATTTGTAATTCAATCCAGTTTGAAAGGTAAAAAATATCATTCACTTCTTGACTGTCATGATTAACTCATGAATATACTTCGAATTAAAAAATGGTAATTTTTCGAATAGTCGCCTCATTCAATTCACGATTTTTGTTTTCTTCAATTTTGAATTTTTACTGTTTGTTTGCTATACTTTGGCCTAATCCACAAGCTAATCAATCAGTCCTAATGAACAACCACTACGGCATCCAATCTTACCGCCTAATCAGCCTATCCAGCGCCTGACACATAATAGCAACGAAGTGGCGACCCAACTCCCAGAGATGCGTTTGGAAGAGTTGGTCGAAATGATCGAAACAGGAGTAGAATGGAATTGACGATAATTCTGAGAAAATTCTAGCTGCGATAGTTCTATTTTAGCCCTGGCATAGTATCAGGGTGATTGATGGAACCATTGTATGTTGAATGCCTATGAATGTCTGAAAACAGCCCCATATGTTTAACTTAATTAATTGTAAACCGAAAATTGTTTCAAAAAGGTAACAGTAGCATAATTAATTACTTAATTAATTACTGATTTTAATTTGATGATTTTTAATTGGCCAACTCCGGCCCCGAGCATCTCCAATCCTAGGACATGCCTTGTGTTCGGCCTCCGCAATGTTTATTTTGATTACATTGTAAAACTTAGAATTTGAGTAAAGGGCCGTCCATAAATGATGTCATGCTCAAGAGGGGAGGGGGCGTCAAGCAAATTATGACGTTAGATGACGGAGAGGGAGGGATTTTTGTAAACATGACATCATGATGTAATTGATATAAAATATATTTCTTGTGTTTCTTGTAACAAATATTTTTAGATGATTTTCGAGCCGATTTATAAAATTCCCAAAAAAAAAGTTTTTTTTTCACACTGAAACCCTTACCCCTCCCTTAACAAATATAATAACGGGCATAGATAATGAAATTGAACAACTGTAATTATTGATATCAGATTTATTCCAAAATTTACAAAATAACTCTATTCAAAAGCAGTAGCTAAATTCAAAACTATATTATGTTGGTATGATGAGCTAGCTAGGTCTTGGCCCTTGAGACTAAGTGTGGCCCTTAGGCTAAACAGTTTGGAGACCCCTGGTATATATTATCAGAATTTTGTATTAGTATTTAGTTTTAGATTAGATAACTTAACCATTAACCTAACGAGGCAGTACATTTCTAATTACTTAATAAAATCGTATGTAGGCACGTCTTGGAAACTACCATATGGAAGCGCCTATACTCCCTAGAGGAGCGATGGTAGAGATGAGGCACGTTATGTACAATACTTTGACGACGGAATTCTCAACTTCTAGTTTTAGTTCCACTAGAAGTTCTTCTAGTTTAGTTCTAGTTTAGAGGCTCCAATAATAATTATGCCGGTTAACTTTTGTTGTTCATCTAATTTATATTTCTTCATTAGGGTGCCAATTAACACAAATTAATTTTTTTGTCTTTGTTTTCTGTTTGATTTTGGCATTAGTTGAAGATTGGCTACCCAATAGCTGCGACATGCTTTGAAAATAAAATAAAATAATAACAATGAATGCAATGAAAATCAATGATTTTTTCTATTTGAAAATCAATAGATACCAATAACAATAGAAAAAAATATCATTCAAATGGCCATCTCGACTACGAATTATATTACGTGTATAGTACGTGTATAACACCATTCTGCATTCGTTGAACCCAATTTTCGGTCTCTTTTCCAAATTGGCTGTTATTTTATGGAAAACGCGAGTAATGTTGACTTTTTTATTGTCAGTTGTTCCTGATTTATTAGCGTATAATTGTGACTTAAACGTGGTGGTACTCCCTATCGAAAATTAAATTGCACATACTGAAAAACTCATTAGAATAAATTCAGAGAATGCCTGAATAGATTTTTCCTACTACTTTACGACAATGCGAGGAAATGATTCGAGTTTCAGTCTTTGGTTTACTTTGAGTTAAACGAAACTCCCAAGTTGAATCAAACAGTCGGATCAACAAATCGGATAGAATATTGATAGAGATATTAAGGATCCCTAGTAACATTTTATAGAACTATTGGTGTTGGTATTTCTACTTTGGTTTTATAAGGCACTTCATTTGGTGTCCATAATGCTAATGGGTTTGTAATGGTTCGGTATCAGAATATTAGTTTTGGGATATTAGGTTGTTTTAAAATTAAGCATCTACAACTACAATCCGCCACGACTGAATTTGTGCAAGAGCAAAGAACAGTCTTTGATTCGCCGATTTTTTTTTGCATTCTTGTTAAGTTTGCGCAGATGACGATGGATGGTGGATTTTGAAGATTGGAGTTCAGAGTTATTTTGGTTGGACTCGCCAGTTCGCGAGTTATTTTGGTTGGATTCGCTTCAATTGACAGGCGTAAGGCCCGCTTGTTGATGGTTGATGGGCTTCCCTTTTGTCTTTGCAGTGCATATTGCCGGAACGGAATTCAGCGAACCATCGACGGCATGCGAGCTGAACGTTTGCCGGTGCTAGCGCAAATATTTCGAGACGCTTCCGCTGCTGTATGACCCTATTTGAACTCGTGGAAAATGAGGTAGCGAATTTGTTCACAATTTGTCGCCATTCACTTTTATTTCTAAAATTAATAACTTTTTAAAAGATAGACCGTGCGATACAAATGATATATCAGAATGATCAAAAGACTACAGGCTTCCATAATATATAAAATCCACATAAGACAAATTAGATTTTAAAAATGTATTTATACAAACATTTCAAACGCTCTAAACTTTTGGGACCATCTAATAAATATAAAACAATAAAAATCTAATGTGCCAATTAGTTCGCGAATATAGTCTCCCGAAGGATTCATAACCGAATTTTCTGTTACAATTTCAATTATGCTAGTTTAGCATATTAGATAATTGGCATTAGGTCATTAAAGACTTTATTCATTGTTGGTCTTAATTTGCTACTATTGACCATTTTTTACGTTAATTGTTAACACATGTCTTATCATACTCCTGTATACAGTACTGTGCAACATTCATACTAATGTAGGTAGAACGGCATTGGTTTTGACAATTATTTTCAATTCTGTCTAAAATCACCTGATGATCATTAATTACACTGTGCTCGAAATTGGCGACTTTTTCTCGTCAAGCGGGGAACTAGTGGGGAAACCCTAATTTGAGTACGCTGAATCCAATGGTGCTAACCGTTTTTTAGGTTAGCTCTTGTTATCGAGATATTTCAGATTCAAATTTATAGGCCCAAAGACTCCAAAAATTTTTTATTTTTTGGCCTTTTATAGCATTTAAATAAAATCATTTAAAATCGGTCGAATTTCATGTATTTGAATTTCGTGCAATAAGCTACATGCAATTTTGGGTGACACTTGTTGGAATTTGCAAGAGGAAGAAGACGATACACAAGAATAAATAAATGAAAATGGAAAAAATAAGAAAAATGTTGATTTTGCGGAAAATGTATGACAAATCAACTGAAAAACGATTGAATCAATTTAATTTTTTCATAAAATTAATGTTCAAATGCAAATGTTTCTATCCGATGTATTTATGTTTGTTGATACGATGTTTATTCGATCGATTTTCCCCAATTTAAATTTAATAAAAGGTAAAACGTGATAAAGATAAAATTTTTTTGGCGTCCTTGGGCCTATAAATTTTAGTCTGAAATATCTCGAAAACAAGAGCAAACCTAGAAAAACGGCTAGCACCATTGGATTTCGCGTACTCGAATTAGATTTTACCCCCTAGTGCTCCGCTTGACGGATTTTCCAACTAGCACAGTGTTATTATAAAGTAGTGTGTCTGGAGAAATGTTAATAACTTAAATCGATTTTATTTAGAAGACCAGCTTTGGAATTGCAGATAAATTCTAATTTTGAAATCAGATAATTTTGAAAACTTAAAAAAAAATGTTTCCTTGAAGCTGTTTTTATTGGGGTAATTGAAAATTTCATTATAATTTTTGCGATATTTTTTTTAAAAAAATTGAACTTCGAATTGTGTATTTTTAAATCCTCGATATGTATTAGAAAGCTGCATAATTTTACTATCAACCTCAGTTCCGTTAGAATTTCTAGCTCTTAAGAATCAGTATTAAATAATTTCTAAGAAATATCTTTCCTAAAAAGAACAGAAAAAGATAAACTTGGTGGAAGAGTTAATTTTAAGAAAAAAGTAATGTACTACACCAGTGATCAGAATACACCATCGTACCATACAAATGCTATTCCGATTAAAAACTAATTAATGTAAAACTCCAGGTGAAAACTGTTAACTCTACATGGCGATTAAAGGTGAAATATTCATCCGATGAATTGACGTAATTTTACTAAAAATTAGTTACATAATTAAAAAAAATAAACATCAAATTTATCATTCTGACTGACATCAAGATATGTATATCTAAACGGTTTAAAATTACAATATGGATAAGATAAGCCACACAAATAAAAACATTACGTTATAGATTAGAGCTAAGTACGGTGGACCCTGTTTAAACGAAAATTTCTTTTCCAAACGAATCGAATGAATGAATCAAAGGAATGTCATATTTATATATTTTTATTTTACATTCAATATTTTTCCCTCTTAATTTAACCGCCAAATGTAATGTAAAATGTACATTTTTTTATGTAAATATAATGCAATATTTCAGGTGGGCAGTAGTCGCCACAATTCATATAAGATAAACATTAAAATGAAATAGTTTGCGCCAACACACATAAAATCGAGCCACACTTGAGCAACATTACAAGATTAGTAATAATAAAAAATGATTATAATAATTTAAAAGTAATGTTAGTTTCATTAAAATGTCGCTGTTGATTCAAGATCTTATCCAAAATCTCAATAATTCTCGACCGACTGACTGGTTAACAGTTTAAATGTTGGAGTACCATTGTAGAATAAAGCACCAATAACGGAAATATTAGTCTCGGTTAAATAAGTATTGAGTATTTACTACCGAATTTCTTACTGGTAATTCCCAACAATTTTTAAAATAAGCATAGTGAGTAGTGAGTTCTTAGAATAATAACTCCTATATCGAATGTTAAATAAATTTAAACGTATTTTAGGATTTTAGCGGTCCGACAAAATTCCGTTTACATATTTAATAATATTTAATAAGTTCAGTGTATAAAATAAAAAGCGATTATACAGTTCCTAGATTCCGTATTGGAAACAAATCTCGATATTATTACTGTCATCTTAGGATTTATAGAGATAATTCTCCATTTGGTGAGAATAGAATATAGTTGTTAAGTTACTAATCAATTACTCTGATATTGAAAATTTTTTAAACAATAGGGAAGTAAGATTATTGTACTTTTCAGGAATCTAATCTTGCCATAATGGGTAATCTTATTGATTGTATAAAGAAATAGACCTGCAACTAATGTATTCAAATATTAATTAAAACAGATAGAAAATTTTTAAATCTAAAATAGGAACATGCTTCAAAGGTTTCGCAGCGACTACAAGTTAAACGAGTTGAATATAATCTGATTTTAATAAATTATAATTGGCTTTCAGGTTTTTCTTCTATACAAACTCTTGCTCAAAAGAATAAAACAATATAAATAGTCATATGACCGCCAAGTCGATTATGAAAGAAAAAAAAATTAAAAATAAATAAAAATTTCCTCAGTCATTCTCTTGTTAATTTTCTATAATTATTACAAAATAATGAAAATGATTATTTAAATTGTACCTTGGCTTATGTATTATAGAAGAAAATTACCTCATTACGTACAATTTTTCCGGAAATAATTAATTTATTTTATAAAAATCTATTTTATAGAATATTATAAACTGAGATACATCTTTTATTTACAATTTTTATTTAAGATCTAGGTAAATAGATAGGATAGACATCACATAACTACAGCATCACGATGCAAAATTTTCCCTAACATTACAAATTATACGTATAATTACTAATGGATGAAAATAATTTATAAACCGAAATTATTTTCTATTCTGTTTTGTATAATAATATAATTAATTATAGAAAAAATTCAGATATTAAAAATAAATACGCGACATTGTATGATTGCCAATTTTTATTGCGAAAAAAAATAATAGAAGAACGAATCGGGTTATCGAACTTTGACCAAATAGTTTTTTTTTCCTCAATCGCTAATTTAATAACAATTTTGTATTTTATTTTATTTTCTAATTTATTTGTATTTCTATTTTATATATATTTTTTTTTACTTTATTTTTATTCTACAAAATCCTATTAGTCTTTGGCAAGATCGATCAAAGGTTGAATTTTGTGGCGGATACTATTTAAGTACTATCAATTTAGAAACGTTGCAGATTGTAGTAGTGTCTATTTTGAGAATAACATCAATTTGTTAATTCAATCATTCAGAGATGAAAGCATAAAACTAACTATTTTCACAAAATCTTACCCGTTCTTCTTTCATCTCTGGTATAATAACATTCATAAATTATTTAATGCCAACTATATACTAGGGTTGGGAATACCGGTTTCGGTAATTCAGTAATCCCGGAACCCGGCACAAAAATCAACACTGTAAAACGTGTATATTTGATATGTTAAATATTCATTATTTTAAGAGAAGAGAATAACGGGAATTTTACAATATTTATTCCAAACATGAACTTCTTGTAGACCAATAAATTAGTTGCAACTGCTATTAATCTGGGGCGAAAGCTGGCTTTATTTTACAAATTTTTATCAATGCAACGTCAATGTCCATATTGAAAAATTTTACACCAACAACTTCATAAAAATTGAGTACACTAACTTCAAATTTCACCAGCTTAGAATCTGGACCTTTAAGCGGCTGGAATAATATGTGCTGCAATTTCAACAAAATTAAACCCTAAAATTACTATTTTGAAAATTCATTCCAATGAAGTAAAAAATAAAGCGAATAAACTCCTCTAATCTCTTATTATCTAAAATTTTATTTACATTTCATAATTTAATTATCATTTAAACTTTGGTTCGAAAAAGTGCGAAAAAGCACAGAATTGAATTGTATATGATTACTTTTTTTTAAAAAACGTGAAGAATATTGAAAGTTACATTGCTGCATTTGAAAATTAAATAACTAGGGGAGAGGTACTATAGGGTAAGCCGGAACAATTTTTACAACTGCTTGAATAGTTTTGCAGTTTTGCACTAATCAATATACAACAATTTATTGATTTTGAAGTTTAACCAAAATAAATATAAATAAATTGTAACACATTCAGCACCCAGCGAGACACATGGAATTTAAAAAGAAAATAGGTTCTTATTCCGACCTACCCCAACCGTGGGGTTATATTTTATAAAGTTATACGGGGTAGTTAGGAACACTAAAAAAATTTCGTTTATTTTAAATTTATGATGTAATATTTGAGTTTTACAAACATTACATTTCAGTTGTATATTATAAGCTATCGAATATTAAAATGCCTTAAATCTATGCAAAACTGAAATCGTGCACTGATCCGGGATGTCCCTGCGATCGGGTCTGGTTTTGGAAATATCGAATATATATCGAACCTTAATATTTGTGAAATATCTTCGATGAGAGGATATACATAGTAGTTCATGCTTTTGCGCATAAACTTGCAATCGAAGTCATCTTTGGCGGATAATTCCTCCAACGAAAAATGCACTTGAATCAGTTGGAACTAACACGAACTCGCCCAATGTTATTTCATCACAGTTCAACAGAATTCTACGATGTGAATCATTGGAGTTGGACTCGTCTTCCAGAACTTTCTCTACGGAATCGTCAGTGTTTGTGGCAGTGTCAGTGTAAAATATGATAAAAATTTGATAAAATTCTAACAATTTTAAGGAACTGAAATATCATAAAAATTCGAAAATATTATAAAATCGAATAGAAATTGTTTGAAAGTCCCTTAGAAATTGACAAACTACCTGAAAATCCATACCATTTAAAAATTAGAAATTAGAGAAGTTTTAAAAATTCTTACGTAGAGAAAAAATAAAAAAAAATTATGATTACTGAACTCAAGTCTACACAATTAATTTAAATTAAAACAAGCGAGCCTGAGATGTATATTTATTTCTGCACATTGTCATACATTTCTTTCGAGATGCCCGCCCACTGACCACAGTCTCCAGTTAGGTGTTTATTAGATGAAATCCCCATTATCTAAATCTAAGCAAATAATCCCTAACATCCATTCCAATTTAAGACTATTTGGCTAAATCTAATATTATATTGGCTCCAACTTAGTTACCTAATGCTTACAGTGAAAATTATAAATTCATTTACTTTAAGTATTTTAAACCGGGAAATATTTAAAATATTCGTATTTGATTTGAACATGAACGGATTATGATAGACTAGAATAAAAGTATTATGCAATTGATTCCCCAATTGAGAGTACTACTGACTGCCAGTCTTGGTTTATGATTATTAGCAAATGCTGCTTAACGTGTGTCACCTAGGGTTTCTGGGCTCGACTCGGACTCGCCGAGTATTTGGGCAATTACTCGTACTCGGGACTCGACTTTAATACTCGCCGAGTCCGCGTCTTTGAAATTTTAATAGAACATTTATAAATTTTAAACTATATCTATTTTAAATGTTCTTTGGACAAAAATGGAACTCTCAAAGAAAAAATCAAAACAGAGCAGGGCCAAAATCTTGAGTTAGTTTTAAATTGTAAAAGTTGTTTGATATCCTCGGTCAATAAATCAAGTTTGTAAAACTAGGAAGCTTTAGTTGAGCTGCATCCTTGATGGTATCGATTTTAACGAGCTCGAAGATATCCAGAAATCGCTTCAACCTTCAGATATGAAACGATAAGACTGGACGAATGAATGCAAAATTGTGCCAAATAAATTAGCCACAATTTGTAGATAGTAAACAGGCTTTAGATTTAGCAGCAAAATTTTTGAAAGGACTTTAGCAAAAAGAAGAGAAAATTGAATGAGCGAAAGTTTGCAAGGCTAATAATAGTTGAAAATCAAAAAGTGTTGACAATTGAGGAGGAATTCGATTTAATATTTAAAAAATGCGCAAGAATCTTCAAAAGAACCTCCGAAAGTTATAAATTAAGACAAGAATTCTTGCTTTTCAGATATACTGAAAAACGAGTAAGTAATCTTGAAGATCTGTACAACGGAGTTTCTATTGAGAATTCTATTTCTACTCCAAATTAAAGAATCTTGATTTTTGCAGATTTTTAAAGCCTTAAATTAGATCGAGACTAGCAGGCAAAGCCTCTCAGTGCGTTAGTGTTTTTAAAATACTATTATTATACATAAAAGCCAAACATGCAAGGAAGTCAAATTAAAAGGACTTCGAAATAAGGACATCGAATAATTTAACAATTATTATTACAAAAAACTAAAATATTTACTTGAAGGAGCGATAATAAATAAATATTTACTTTTTCATTTAGATGTGTACTCGCCTCGGACTCGACGAGTCCTAAAAATTTGGACTCGGATTTGCCGAGTCCTGAAAACCCGAATTTTCGGAAACCCTAGTGCCATACAGAAAAATACGACGCGTTAGTACATATTAATTCTCTAATTTACTTGGCTAGAGAATCGACTATAATAATATCGAAGTGCACTGATATTACTCCGATACGGGGCTCGTATTTCAATAACGGTATCCGAAATATTAACAAAAGTATGTGCGCTGAATCTGATAACTTCTCTGGGATTTTATGCAAGATTAGGGGTTTTGAATTTCATTTTTTTCCCAAAAGTCTGCTTTTGGGAAATTCCAACGGTGACTTCAATTTCATTGACCATTGACCTTAATTCGTATTGGGTAGTAAGTTCTCACTTCTAAATAAGGAAGAGGGTTTTATCCAGCCCCCCCCCCTCTCACCTAGAAATTGTATAGATAAGCCCCTGAACTACGATATAAGACGTCAGAGGTTCTAAAGCCGCGTACAAACCAAATTCACAAGTTCCCGAATAGCTCGCGAACTGTTTGTACTGTTCGAGAGCTGTTCGCGATCTCATCGTACACATCAATAGTTCGCGAGCAGCTCATGAACACAGTAAACATTGTTCGTCTATAGTTCGCTTCGCAATAATCACAAATCATAATGTTATTCAACGTTGATGATAAAAGCTTAATTATTTCAAATACTGCCCTTATTTATATAAAACTGATTTATACTAAAAGGAACACATTCTATAACACCGAGAAATTTATTCCCAATAATTATTTGACGTACACATCAAACTACTATCGACACATGTTCGTGAACAATTTATCGCTTCAATAGCGAACCGCTGTTAGCGAACTTGAGTTGGCGAACGGTTCACGAGCCAATAGTCCATACTGTGTTCGTGTTCAGGTTTTGAGCTGTTCGTGAACAGTTCGCGAACTTGGTGTATACGCGGCTTAAGTAACCTGTCATTAGGGCGCAGGCAGAAAGGATAAAAACATATCATCAAAAAAATGCACCGACAAAAGTTGCAAGCCAAAAGTGTGCCCTAAAATTTACTAAATCAGTGATATGTCTGATTATGTGTCATATCTAATATACATAATCAATTTAAAAAATAATTTATTGATTAGTATGTCTGAAAATAAGAATATTATAAATAATACACAGGGTAACAGCACAAAAAAAATAAATCCAATATACGATAAATTTAATCAAATTCAATTTATTATCGGTTATCACCCGATAAAAACATTAGGACGACCCGTATGACCATTATTATATCGTAATATTTTATTATTTTTCGCATTTATTTTTCTCTAAAATGAATGAATGTCAGTCATCATTGATCAATTTATAGCATTTAATGTCATATTTCTGGTGATTAATTGAAGGGAACGACCGTATTCGTTATTTCATCTAATGGAAGATTGAAAACTGTAATGGGAATACATGTCTTATGCATAAGGGAAATAAATCTGCGAAGGGTAAAACTAAAAGTTTTCTTTCTAGATGGAATTTGTTAGTTTCTCAAATTCAATTCAATTATAAATTTTCAACATTTCATGACTTTAAAGCAAAGAGTATGTAGGACGCGGTTCTTAAAGCTAATTGCATGCTCGTCTACTAACAATAAGTAATTTAATTTGAAAAAATTTCACGTGGATTCAAATGAATTATGCGTCACGTGAAGTTACTTCAGGAGATAAAATTTTTAATTATTTAAAAGAAATTAAAATTAAAGAAAATATTCTGAAAGAATGCACCAAATCAGAACAAAGCTTAATCGTTCCAAGGAAAACAAACTTATTCTAAGAGCTTTAAACAGATCTTATCATTAAAATATAAGTCGCATTCAAATTAAATTCTGTATAAAAACATCCGGTCATGCTCATATCTAAACGCATTATAATAAGCGATAAGAAGTCTGGTTTTCTGGTTGGGTTCGTCAAATTATAAAATTGAAAAAGTTTTACTATGTTATGAGAGAACGATTCAAAAATGGTCCTTGAATGATTACATGCATGCATTTTCCCTAAACGGATCAACTTAAAGAAGTTGTCTGAATAGGTTTGGGTGTGATTTTCATTTCTCTGGATCCGGAAATTTAATTATTTGCACAGCATTTGTTTTTCGCGTAGCGACATCGACAGGAAATGGTATGTAAAACGAATTTTTTTCCTACAATTTATTGGAAATATTTTCCTACCAAAGTAATGAGATTATTATTATATACTATATATGATGGTATATGTTTTCACTGTGCAAACTGTAACGGAAGTTCAGAGTTTTTCTTCCTTCTGCTCAAAATATACATAAAGTTTTGAAATGGTAAAACGTGCAAATGCGAATTGGATAAAAATAAATTTATAAAAGTAAATTTAATTTGAGAAATGATCGCGTTAAAGGATGTCAGCATGACAAATTTTCCATTTATTAGTTGGCCTTTTAAATGAACACATGCCACCTGAAACTATACCTCATCAATCAGTTTTACTAATTTCAGAATAGCGTACCCTTCAATATGAACAGCGGGGATAGTTACAATTCAGCTAATTTTTAACCAGTATTTTCATAATTAAATTTTGGGAGACAAAAATATCTAGAATTAAGCATTTCAGCGAACTGAATATTTCCTATAGTTTTCTGGTATATTTCGAATCCCAAATTTTACTGATATTTTACAGTAAAATATTCGCCCTTTTTCAACTTAATACTTTGAAGTTTATATCTTAATACAAGTTACATATAGCAGTGGTGGTACAACTTAGACCGAAAACAAGTTGGAACAACGATAAACAATAAGTGGTAAACGATATGTGCAATGCGTTTATCATTTATCGTCGTCCCAACTTGTTTACGGCCTAAGATTAGACTGATTCTTGGAGCCAATTTGACAATTCCTATCCTAACCATCATGTTTAAAATCTGAAAATCCCTGCATTTGTGTCAGACGATCCTCATGACAAGGAATGAAAAATGTATGAAACGTAAACAATCTTGTTAATTAAAATTCGTACCGTCTATATCGGTGAACGTTTTCTGTAAATCTCCGCAACCGCAACCGCAATCTTTTCTCAACCAACAAGTGAAGAAAATAATCGTTAAAATGATCGCTAACTTATAGCTATAAGTAGTTATGTATGATCGATAAAATAAGTTTACATAGTATGAGGGTAAACATAGGGTTTTCCAATAAGAGCGGGTCGATGTTGGGAGCCTGTGGCGGCCATGTAGTTCGTTAGTACCCCAATTTTGGTCGAAAAATCATCTTTAGCGATGAGGCGCATTTTTTGATGAATGGCTATGTTAACAAGCAGGATTGCCTGCCGTATATGAGACGACACCAACCCACACGAGGTTCACGAGGTATCAATGTATCCACAAAAAGTTACTGTTTGGGGCGGATTTTGGGCTGGCGGCGTCATTGGTTCGTACTTTTTCGAAAATGCCATTGGTGTGACCATTACGACGGCGAACGCTACAGAACGATGATAACCGATTTCTTTTGGCCGACATTGAACGATATGAACATGGACGACATGTGGTTCCAGCAAGACGGCGCTACGAGCCACACAACGATGAAAATCCTGCATGAACGATTTAAGGATATGGTTATATCTCGCAGAGGTGATGTGAATTGGCCACCAAGATCGTGCGATTTGACCCCGCTAGACTTTTTCTTGTGGGGTTATCTAAAGTCGCAGGTCTATGCCTATAAGCCGCAATCGGCCGATGCCCTTAAAGTCGACATAACCTAGGCCATCGCTCAAATTCAGCCGGATTTATGCGGCAGAATCATTGAAAATTGGACCACTCGG